>DXKC01105832.1:0-13116 GCA_031170775.1 Cymbopogon citratus
AACCATTAGATGGGTTGGGCTCCCCCGATCAGGGCGCGAAGGACAAGGGGCCCGATTTGGGCCGTTGGGCCCAACTCGGGATTGAGATCAATCTAACACACGGTGCTAGGCTGCTGGCGAACGGCTCCTGCACTGCAGAGCACGACGGACAGGAGCACTAGAGAGCCACGAGCGGCAGCCGTCGAACGGATCAGGAGGGCATGGGCCTTGCGTCACGCCAGATTCCTGCAGAGTGAACAAGATTGAAAAACCATCACCAAATTTCTCTGTTCCTCTGATCGGTGTTCCAACTGGTGACACACCGGGTTAGGAGCGGCACAGAGAAAGAACAGAGGTCCGACAGCTCGACGAACAGATAAACACGAGCTCCAAAATTCCGATGAAAAACGGACAAAGACTCAACGATTCGAAACCAAATCTTTCACGGGTGATCACAACTGAGTTGAGAAGCTTCTGCTAGGAGATCATCGCCCGAAATCAACTCGAGTTCCACAAAACTCAGACTTTTCCCCCAAAACAAAATCCGGCCAAAATCTTGATGCACGAGTGGAATTGATTGAAATCACTCGGTGATCTACTTCATCACTCGACAAAGCATCAATTAGAACAAAAAGAACAAACCAAATCGCTCCAAATTCGACGAACAAAAATTACCGAGAAAATAGCTCCGAAAATAGAAGGAAAAAAAAAACTCAGATAGAGAGGGAACAAGTGGAGCACGAAATTGATCCTTTGATTACTTTACGAGGTCCGGTTACGAGCCACTTCTAGAAAATCAAAGTTATAGATGGCAAAAAAACTCAAGAAACAAGAGTCACTCCTTTCTCTAACCCTAGCCTCCTCTTAACTCCATACAAATAAGAGTGACCCTTTAAGGATGGCTATTCCAAACAGCCCCTTCACATATATATAGGCGCACGTCCAAAGACAAAAACGTCATTACATGAAGTACACAACCCAAATACCCTCAAGGGGTAAAACCGTCTAAGTTTTTCTTCAACAATCCGACGGCCACCACGCCTCCTCACCGTTAGCCTTGCATCCACGCAATCTCCCCGATGCCGCCATGTGCCGTCCGTCCGCGCGGGACCAACCTGGATTTTGAGGCCAAAACCCGCGAAACCTCCTCCGCGAGTACGTGCCGCGCACGGATCCACAGCCGATGGTGTTGAGGTCAAACCAAGAAACCTCCGCCGATAGTTTTGAGGACAAACCAACAAACCTCCGCCGATGGTTTTGAGGACAAACCAACAAACCTCCTCGCGAGTACGTGCCACGCACGGGTCTCCCGCCGATGGTTTTGAGGACAAACCACCAAAACCTCCTCTGTGTCATCTTGCACTTGTCGATGCCAAGTGTTAGCCACTACGGCTAGCGCCCGGTCGTCCGATCCCTCAGTCCAAGCCACCACGTCCGCCCCTCACCTCCGCGGTTCGTCTGCACGGCACGCCCGCTTGACCTTCTCCCGACCATCGCTACCGCCCTCGGACTCTACACCTGCACAACACAAGCCAAGAAACACGTTTTTACACATAACCCTATGCCAGGGATCAGTAGAACCACCCATCAACGTACTAACCAAAAGTGCTGGACCTTGTTGGCAATCACTCATCACACATAAAGACGCTACATAATTGCTATAAAAAAATCATGTGTTCGCATTTTATTCTCGTATATTTTGGTAGATTCAAACAAGGTTCTGGAGACGTAATAGATTCATTCGTTAACTCACTCCCAGCACATGTACATGCAAACAAGTGACGACGTTATCTTATGGCAACTAGGCCATTAGAGGCGTACAGACAGATTATTTTAGCAGGTAGACTGAAAGCTGAATCGTGTGCAAATGAACCAGAGCTGGTCCAGATCAGTGTGTCGTTCTTTGAATTTTGCCTACGGGTAAAGTTCTATGACGGATAGAAACCCCAGTGCAGGCCTTATCTTGTAGTGCTTAAATCCTGCTTCCATGAATATCTTGTGCCACTCGTGCTCATCGCATTCCTTACCCCCCGTCGCCACCATCATCAACAAATCTATGGCGACCTGGGCTTCAAACATGATCTTTGAAGGAGATCCAACCACTACATCTATGATTATAACTTTTCCTCCCGTTTCTTGTCGAGAGCAAATGGCCTTCTTGCATTGAGTAAGGATCCTGACGCAATCCTCATCGTTCCAATCATGCAGCACATACTGCATTCAGTAGTAACCGATCCATTAGTTAGAAATCAATCTACAAATCAAAGAGAGGTTTTAGTTCTCAGCACAACTTTAATGGTAGTATGTACTACACATACCTTGAGTAGCACAGCATCAGCTGGTGGAATGGAATCCATCATATCGCCAGCAATATACTTCACAGTGTCACGAGAAGGCGGTCGGATTCCACTTATCACATTGGAAAGCTCCAACACCGAGCAATCGACATGTGGGAAAGCCTTGGCAATGGCTCTCGCCGCGGCGCCAGTCCCTCCACCCACATCAACCAAAGATGTTATGCCACCTAACACGTCGTCGCCGCAGGTTGCGATGACAGAGTCTAACACGAACTGGCTGTCAGATGCCAGTCCAGCGTCGAAGATCTAACTGAACTGTGGATCCCGGCACTTGGCGTCCCATATGGCCATGCCATGAGCCATCTTGAATGGCGTCTCCACTGGCATGTCACCCTTGAACCACGCTGATAGGTGCAGGGATGGCATGACGTGGTACTTGTTGACCTGCATGAGAACAAACGGCGAGAGGCTTGTTGCACACATGTCCACGCCGACGTCGTCGTCGACGAGGAGACGAAACACTGGGGTGAGGCGATATACTCCGGCAGCCGCTGCTTCGCCGGCGGCGGCTTCACCTGCGGCGGCAGGAACGTCAAGAGTGACAATACCTGTGGCGGCGAGAAATCTCATGAAGCGAGGAAAGTATGGCTTCCGGTGTTCCGGCAATGGAACGGCGGCGAGAAGGTTCTGCAATGTGGCGGCATCTCCAAGGCTATGGATGGTGTTCAGGACACCGAGGCTGACAGCGGTTTCTAGTGCCACGGATTTGAGGTAGCTGAAGGTGAGGTTCCAAAGCTCGGCGTGTGCTTGCAGAACCGAGCTTGAGGTTGAGGATGTCGCCATGGCTACCTTGGCTTGCAACAAGCTTCTGCTGTGTGGAAAGTGTGAAATGTGGTTGGATATATATGGCTCTATGCGAACAGGCACAGGCCTTAGCCGGACTGGTTAGACCTTAGACGAGCTCTAGTTGCACTTCTCAGTCTATTCAGTAGAGCAGTTGGGATTCGGGAGAGACATTTCCATAAGTAGGAGAAAAAAACACGTTAGAAGAAGGCACAAGCCAGTCTGATTGAGCTCTCAAAAGCACCAAAGCTGTACATGCATCATGATCAAAAGTCCACTCTTCCACATGGTTTGCACGGAAGCTGAAGGTAAGGCGTGGAAAACTGGAGCAATAAACGAAAGCATTATGGTCATTGCGTCCTTCGGATCATCACACCAAGGCGTTATTGCTCGTGGAATTTGAGTGAGATTCGGTTGAGCATCAAGGTACCGTTTGATTATTTACCTAGAACGTCTCCACCTTGTTCGATCGTCCATGTATGCTCGGTCGTTTCTTACTGTAAAATAATGCAACTTGGAAATTTGTAACCTCGGAATCGGAGTGCTTGGCGATAGCATAGCAAGTACGCATGTACTGTCGCAGTATTCATACGGTCGGTAGTAGTATAGGTATTTGTGCAGAAACTACGTCTACTGTCACATTGATTTGTTATTTGTAGCTGACAGACTGCTGGAATTCATCGAATGATCGCAACTTGCTTTTGTTCTTTTTTTTTTTTTGGTCTATTGATAGCTAAATAGATCAATAGAAAGTTGCAGCTCCTATATAATAGTAATATAAGAGCTTATTTCCTTTCCACCCTGTTTTATATCAAGCACCAAATATGTTCTCCACATTTAAAGGCAGAATAATACAATACAAAAAATGTGCAAAAGCCACTAAAGAAATTTAGCATAGACACACTAAAAAAAGAGATGTTGAATAGTCTCCATGTTACTATGGAAACATCAATGTGTATCTCCATGGCAATTCCTTCTAGCTGAGTTATCATTTGTTAGTATCGTATCAATCTTTTTTTTGTTTGAGAAAGCACCTGATATTTTTTTTCGGAGGAAATAAATTTCCTGTGAGACCTTGATGTCACTGTTAATTACTCCGAAGGTGAAAGAGTCATCCTTAGTCAAAGACCAAGTGATAGTATCATTTCATCCTTCAACATTGACAGGGCAAGTAAAGCAGATTATTATCAATTCCAGCAGGTTATTCTCTATTAATAAGCTTGATGCCATTGTTAATTAGGTAGCAGATTCTGCTTGTCCGCTAACTCTAACTGAGCCATTCTTCTCGTCGCAGTCTTGCTGTCTCGACAATTCCTTCTCTCAAGTCTATACAAATTGCAGCGTCTTTGGACCTATGTTTCTCCATCGATCGACTGTCACTTGTTGTAGCTGCCTTCTATACTGCCAATTCATCGGAATCGGAATCGGAACCCTGCGATTTGATCTCTGTGCACTTCACCTGATACGGTCATGGGAACACAATTCCTGACTGAGTGGATCCACTGTGGCGGGAGTGAAACATGATCTATATGTAAGAATAGGAAAAGGTAAAGTTATTTTTTCTCGAATACGCAAAAGATTTGTACGTTATTGTAATTAAGATAGAAGAGTTTAAATATACAAACAACGCGCTTCTGTCAAACGCCCTAGGAGGTCGACCTAAAACAGCTGTGGCTGGACCACAGGTAAAGTTATATAAGTTGATCAGCAAGTCAAGAACTCAAGATACAGATTCTCCAGCCCATAATGTAACAAATAGTTTATTTTCCTCATGCTGACAGCCAGTAGAGCCTCACAGTACAAAAAAAAATTAAGCATCATTGTAATTAAGAAAAAAGTTTAACTATACAAAAGACGCACTCTGACGAGCGCCCTAGGAGGTTTACTGGTTGTTGGACCTTCCTAGCACATAGAAGGTGTTATGTGGTGCAATTTAAATGTTAGACCCTATTTTTTAAATAAAAAAGGCTGACGTACAGTCTACAGATATAACAAAAAAGAAAATGAATATGCATTAAGATACACAAAACTTGAGTTATACAGCATATGTGTAAAGTGTCAAAAGATTAATAACAAAACGAGATTGTTGGGTGCGCACCTCAGTGCTCAAGAGGAAGAACCTCTTCTCAAAATTTCTCAAACGTTCTTTTCTCGAGATATCTCAAAGCGTGGATGCGGAACCACGTCTTATCAGCATTTAAGTTTCTTGATGACTCTGTTGGTGGTCGAATATATTTATTTGGAATATAAGAAACCAAGTCAAAATATTCCCCACCTTCTCTGCAGCGTGTCTGTAATCTGTATGTCAAAGCAGCCATCTATATCTAGGTATTTGAGGGCTGGAAGCCGCTGGAGCAGACCCTGCGGAAATTTCTCTATCCCTGGACACTCATCAATACTCAAATACTCAAGGGAAGTGAAGCCATCCGCCCCGTTAGGCAACTCTTTCAGTGCACCGCAACTCCACAGACAGAGTCTCCTCAGCTTGGCCAGATTACCGAGATTTGAAGGCAGCGCCACCAAACTTGTCTTGTTCGTAATATCGATTTCCTCAAGGGATGCGGGCAACTTAGGGATATGCAGCAAGCTCTCACAAGAGGTTATAACTAACCTTTCCAGCTGGGGCAGCGGAAGGATTTCCTCTTCCTCAGATGATGATCTCTTCCCTTCCAGTTTGGAGCATTCAAATATATCCAGAGATCGAAGGTGAGGGAAACAACAAAGTTCCTCCAGAGGCCAACAGACAATATTGGAGCATGAACTGATATGCAATCCTTCCACGAAGACCAAGTGGTCCCGAAGCCCAAGTTGCAATTTGAATTTGTTAAGTATTGACATGAAGCTCTCGTGTCACCCTTAAGTTCCAAATATCGAAGGGTGTCCAGAGATCTTCGACTTTGGTTTTGCTGGCCATCTAGAAGCATCAGCACATCAACCAGCATAAATGCTATCTTTAAGCGGACAAGAGATGATAAACATCCCAAAGGCATACACATTGAAACAACAGAACCTGTAGAGACGTTCTCTTTTTTTTTAATAAAGGAAATTAATCCGGCTTCATCTATCCGAAGATAGAATCAGACAAATTATTACAAACTCCAACTTCTGACTCAAAGTTTACAAGCAATCGAGCTAAACAAGGTTCAAACACACGGTTTATGACTAAACCAAACCAATGAGCCTATGCGAAAGCCACCCACTGGAACCAAAAAACTGTAGAGCAGACTCTTCAAGATACCGGACCACCGTGACCAGCTGATCATGCATATCATCACGCCGTTGCAGTTTCACCCATTGACGCAGCCAGTAAGTTTCTCGAAATAGTACCTGCAAAAGAGTTTTCGGTTTGCATTTATCAAAAACCATTTCATTTCTTGTTAGCCAGATCGCCCATAAGAGAGCTGCTGCTGCTGTTAATAATAATTTATTATGCATCTTGTTTCCTCTTTTAACCCATTGATGAAATAATTCATTAATGTTTAATGGAGGCGCTAAACCAAAAAAACAAATGTACAGCGCGTCACAAAAATTTGGCATTGTGACAGTCAAAAAAGAGATGTTGAATTGTCTTAGAGATATGACAGAAACCACAGGATATGTCCCCAGTCCAGTTCCTCCGAGTTAAATTATCTTTTGTCAAAACAACACCTCTTTTTAAATACCACATAAAGATTTTAATTTTTATTGGTAACTTCGTTTGTCAAATATCTTGTGTCACCCTCACCCCATTGTTAATTAACGCAGCATACATAGACTTGACTGTAAAGATCCCAGAGGTCGTTAAACCCCATACAAACCCGTCTCTTTCCTGCTGTAAGTTGACCTGTTGTACAGAAGTTCCTGCTGTAAGTTGACCTGTTGTACAGAAGCTATAATACGCGACCAATTTGTCAAGTTAGCCCCTACTAAATTTCTCCAAAAAGACACATTTAGTTCAGGAGCGCTCATAACATTAGCAATCGTATCCTGCTTCCTTCGTACAATGTTAAACAACCCAAAAAATCTATCTTTGAGAGGCTTATTACCCAGCCAATTATCCATCCAAAATCTAGTCTGTGAACCATCTTTAACTTTAAACTGACTATAGTGCATGAAAGTATATTTAATATTCATAAGGCTCTTCCAAAAGTGTGAATTATATGGCTTTTTCTGACAACTTCATATGGTGCTGTTTTTAATGTATTTATTGCGTAATAATTCTTACCATAACCCATCTTTGTTTAATAATTTAAACAACCACTTACTCAGTAAGCATTTATTTTGTATTTCTAAGTTATATATACCTAGTCCGTCTTGATCCTTTGGCTGACACATAACATCCCATCTAACCAATCTATATTTGCATTTGTGCCGGTCATTTTGCCAATAAAAGCGCGATCTAAAGCAATCTATTTTTTACAGCACTCCTTTCAGTAATTTAAAAAAAGACATCATAAACATCGGTAGGCTAGACAGCACCGAGTTTATAAGTATCAAATGGCCACCAGCCGTAAGTAATTTACCTTTCCAGCCACTAAGTCGTTTTTCAATCCTTTCCTCAATACACTTCCAGTCTTTGTTATATAACTTCCTAAAACGCATAGGTAAGTCGAGGTAGCGAAATGGGTAATTCCCTATTGCACAACCGAATAATTGCGAGTAAAACTCCTCCTGATCCTTCGCTTTGTCCAAGCAAAAGACTTCACTCTTGTGAAAGTTTATCTTGAGATCAGATAGCTGCTCAAAATTACTGAGTAACAATTTCATGTTAACAGCTTTTGCAGCATCATGGCTCATAAAAATGACGGTGTCATCCGCGTACTGTAGAATAGACAATCCATCCTGGAGTAAATGAGGAATCATCCCTTCAACCTGTCCAACTTCCTTAGCCCTGGCAATTAGTATGGCTAACATATCAACCACTATATTAAATAGTATGGGTGACATGGGGATCACCTTGCCTCAGTCCCTTCCTAGTCTGAAAATATGGACCTAACTGATCGTTAACCTTAATATTTACATTGCCTCCTTGTGTAAAGTTTCTTACCCATTCGCACCATTTTGGTGAAAATCCTTTCATTCGTAATGTTTGCTGTAAAAAATCCCAGTTCACTTTATCATAGGCTTTTTCAAAATCTATCTTAAAATGATCCTATCTTTTTTTTGTGTAATTCATGAATTGTCTCGTGTAAAATGACTGCACCCTCCATAATGTTTCTACCTGGTAAAACGCCGTTTGCGTCGGTCTAATTAGTTTCTGGGCAATATTTGATAATCTATTTGTCGCCACTTTAGTAAAGATTTTGAAAGAGACGTTCAATAAACAGATAGGCCTGTATTGTTGAACTACTCTTGCATCTTTCTTTTTGGGCAACAAAATTATATTTCTAAAATTTAGGCGATGTAAAGGCAGAGATCCTTGATGGAAATCTTAAAACAGTGCCATCAAATCATCTTTAATCCAACCCCAAAAAACTTGGTAGAATTCGGCCGGAAATCCATCAGGCCCAGGTGCTTTGTTATGCTCCATTTGAAAAATTGCCGATCTAACCTCTGCTTGACTAAAGGGCTCAGTTAAAAACTCGTTCTCCAACTCAGAAACTTGAGGAATATCTCCTGTCTGAGATTCATCTAATGAGAGTGATGAAACCTCGAATGGACCGAACAAGGTTCTGTAGTAGCTAGTAATATGCTCTTTGAGCTGAGCATAGTATTGGCATCACCCTCTAACAAATGTTTTGCCTTGGCCCTTTGGTACCACTTTAGTTCTTCCTCTCTGAGTAACTCCGCAAGCCTTTCATTTAACACATGCTTTAAATCCCGTTCAGCACTACTTAGCATAGAAATTTCTGCTTTTTTGTTTAGTGTGTGCAATTTATCTAGTAGTGTTTGTTTTTCTTTTTTTATATTCCACTTATGTTTTTTGCCCAACCTCTAAGATACTGCCGAAGTCTCCTAACTTTTATTTGCCACCTCTCAATAGGTGATCCAACTACAGTAGTATTTTGCCACACATCGGAGACCATCTCACAAAACCCGTCTCGCAGCAACCATCCTAATTCAAATTTGAACTGAGGCTGGTAAGCTATTGACTGTTCATTAGTAGATAGTAACAACGGTGTATGGTCAGAAATCTCTCTATTCAGAGTGTGGACAGTAAGATGAGTATACTTGGACTCAAAATCTGTACAAGTTAAAACCCTGTCAAGCTTCTCAAAAGTCTGGTTCGGCATATTATTAGCCCAGGTGAATTTCCTACCTGTCAATTCAATTTCTCTAAGATTCAGAGTATCAATTACGACATTAAATAAAAAGGGCCATCCATCACTATAAATATTATTATTTTTCTCGTCCAGTCGACGGATAATGTTGAAGTCTCCCCCTATAACAATAGGGATGGTTTCTTTTGAACATACCCGTACTAGTTCGGCTAAGAAATTAGATTTTTGGTCTGACTGTGCTGGGCCATAAACTGAAATTAGATTAAAAATAAAATCATCATCTTTCAATCTGAGCTTGAAACGAATAAAGAAATCTCCTTCTTCAATTTCACCAATATCAAACGTAGACAAATAACCACCTAGAATCATGCCACCAGATCTACCACGTGGAGCCATACAATGCCAAACAAAATCTCTACCCGCACATATTGTGCTGAGAGTATTTGTTGGAAAATCAGCTCTACCAGTTTCTGATAAGGCAATGAAGTCTAGATTTTTTTCCTTTGTTAAATCCGACAAAAACCTATACTTCTGAGTGTCTGCGAACCCATTGCAATTCCAGAATATACCTTTCATCTTGATCTATTTTTATTCTTGTTATTTTTTTTCCTGTTCTTGGGACTGGCCTAAAGTTTTGCAGATGATACCGGGTTTTGTAAGATCACAGGATCACCCGCACCGTCTAGACCCTCAGTTATCTCTGAACAGATCAGATTTAAAGCATCAAAGTCTACATTATCATCAACAGAACATTCAGTAGAGGCGTCCTCTACTAGAACAAAATTCTCATTCCGCAATTTAGAGCTTTCCAACATCCTATTATACTCTATGTCTTTTAAACATTTAACTGAATTAAGAGCCTCATGTTCATTTCTCCCTAAGACAATACCCAAAGCAGTAGAAGAATTTATGATAGCAGAATCATCGCAAAGAAGAAAAGAATTATTTTGCTGTGATTTACCTTTTTCTGTAGGGAGTTCAAGGTTCTTCTTTGCTTTGAGCCTAGCAGCTTTCTCGGTGGTGTCCTGATCAGCTGTTGCGGCATTCCTCTTGCTTGATCTCACTTCCTTAGTTGCCCCATTGCTCTGTTTATGAATTATAGTCCCGGAGTCATTCTGAGATGGCAACATAGTGGCCTTCCAGTTGCCATTATTAGATTGAGAAATTACTGCCTTTGGTTTATCCACAGACTTCAACAACAAGTTCTGAGTACTAGTAGATCCCCCAATAACCTCCAGGTGAACCGTCCCATAGGAAGCGGTTTTCTGGTTATTCATAGGAGGTATATCACCAGTACAATCAGCAGCCGCCTGTGTCTCATCCCCATTTTCATCGATGTCCATTTTTTCCTCAGGAGCTCCTCCCTTTGGCTCTTCTTCTTGTGTTTTATCCCCCGTAAGATCATCATCTTTAGGGTCATCCTCATTGGTAGGATCCATATCAATAATTTGTGGTTCACCATTGAGGATATCCAACTCATTTTCAACACCAAATTGTAGCTCATAAATAAAGTCCCCAATAACCACATCCACCAAGACAGGGATAAGTGTTGAGTCCAGTACAGCTACTTTCATCCTTGGCCTTCCTGTTTTCTTTGTGAAAACAGTGTCAACAGCTTTAGGGACACCCAAGATAGTTCCAATCGCCCAAATGATGAGAAATTCTTTTAACTCTTTGGGGAGTCCCCTAAACTTTACCCACACTTTCTCAATCTCACGCTTAAAGACCTCATTGTCATTGCCTTTTTCAAAAGCAATCTTACCATGAACAGCCTTAGCATCCATAAGACCCCAATTAACCACTGTTTCCAGTAGGTTAGCAGATGGGAAGTTGATGATGAAGGCCCCGGTGCTAGTTGGTTGGATCTCCCAATGGTGATCCTGATCATGCAGGAGTAGCCTATCCAGTTCCACTGCCAATTGATTGACAGTAAAAGAACCTTCTAGTACACGTACCACTGCTTTCGTTTCTTGCACATTTACTTTTAAGTTATCCGCAACTGGGATGAAATAAAAACCAAGGCCTTCTACAGCATAACCATAAGGAGCAGCGGTTGTGTTGGTCTTTTTGCTATTAGGGCACAACTTAGAAATATGGTCACCAAAACAGATCTCACAACAAAGGACAGCAGTACATTCATGTATAGTATGGCCCTTGGTTCGGCAACGATAACAATATGGCTTGCCCTTGTTCTTTTGTGCACCTCTCTCAGATGACTCCGGGTTCTCCAGTGTCTTACCTTTTGATTCAGAGGCAGATAAGGCAACTTTCTTGTTCTTCTCCACCGCAGTGTTCACCGGATCAGCATCTACCTCCATCACCGTGGTGTGGCCGGCAATGGCCTCTCCAGCAACATGTTGTGAGCCAGGCGCCGTGCCTCCCCCTTGATGGCCGGACTGGCCACCCATCGGGGGCACAGCCGAGCCACCTTGATCGGGCGCCACGAACACCCCACCTTGACGACTAGCGGCACCACCCTCTTGCTGAGGCGGGATGGGGTAAAGTGCCGGCCCCGAGATTGGTGCAGCATAAGCATGAGCCGCCATTGATGGGTGTGGAGGTTGCATGTTCCCATGGTGGAAACGCTGGCCACCATAACCCCCCCCCACTACCACGGCCGCCATACTGACCACCGCCATAACCATACCCACAACCGCGATTGCGGTTGTAGGCGCCGAAGTTGTTGTAACCTCTGTACTGATTGTGGCCGCCATACCCCCCATGTCCATGACCTCCGCCATGGCCAGAGCCGCGTCCACGGCCTCGGTTGAAGCCACCACGCCCTCTTCCTCCAAAGCCCGGGTTAAACCCAGGGTTGAAACCAGGGTTGAAGCCGTGACCACCTCGTCCCCCACCAACACTGCCATATCCCCCGCCATTGCCCCCATCTTGCGCCGCCATCCTTTTGCCCTCGCGAACGACTTCGGCGAAGGACCGAGGCAGGAGAGTTTTGGGTGGCGGTTGTAGAGGAGAATTGCGTGATATGCGTCTGGTGCCAGTACGGGAGAACAAGGCGCATAAACCCTTAGTGGGTCTAAAGAATTTTCCTGGGCCGATTTGGATTTGGTCAGGGTTTGTCTTGACAGGCTTGGAGACCCGATCCACTTCATACTCCTTCACCTTTGGAAGGTGTGTGCGCCGATCCACTTCATACTCCTTCACCTTTGGAAGGTGTGTGCGGTACTCCTTATTTCCAGGAAGGGGAGGAAAAGTAGGATCGTCCCGAGACCCCAAGATAACCGCTGATTTTGCTCTTGACGCATGAACTGAATATTCAAATTTTTTTGAACTTCCAACCGCGCCTGATGGAGATCGTCTCACCGGCGACCTTGAAGAACGACGAGCGCTCTCTTGGTATGCCGAAGCAAGAACATCTCCAAAAGTACGTGGTGGAGAAACCCGTGGTGATGGTAAAGGACCCTCCCAAGGCGATCCCACCAATTTTTTCTTCACCAAAGTTGAAACAATGAGCTTGGGAAGAGCCTTCTCAGTTGAGGGAATTGAGTTACCTGATGCCAGCGCTTGTTCAGCCATGAGAAGTTGATCCGTCGTGAATCCTGTCGCCATGGCTTCTTTGATGAATATTGGTGTTGAGGGTGACAAGGGATCATCGTCTTCATCATCAGAATCACCTGATTGACACCAGAACTTCGACCTGATCGCAGAAAGCTGAGTCGAATCATCCTGAACAACGTGCACTGGCTTTGGACGCTGTCCAACAGCCACCACCGCCTCCACAAAAGCAGCCATCTCCTCCCTTGCGCGAATCTCACAATTAGCCGAGGAACCTCCATCAT
>DXKC01105871.1:0-20094 GCA_031170775.1 Cymbopogon citratus
GAAAGATGATATCCAAATATATACAAGGATTCTTCTTATAGATTGTTTGGAGTACACTAGTCCCCTGGGGACTATAAATATAGACTCTTCTTATAGATTGTATAGAGTGTATGGCCATGGAAAAAAACTGCTCTTAGGTATTTGGCCACCAATGGGTAGTGAAGGAACACAACAGTTGGTCGGAGCAGGAAGCTGCCTCAAACTACAGGGAGATAAGAACACCTGCCTATGCACTAGGTGCAACAATTTTAGTGCATGGCTTTGCATACTGATGCCTGACATAGGTGGGGTTTGACTTCCCCTTTTTCAATGCTAGCGTGAAGAAGTGATGTGGCACTGACATATTGTTGTTTAAACGCTATACTTGGTACACAGTTTCAATTTGTTCAATAATTTATCATATTTAGCTAGCTGTTTAGCTCATTTAGCCTGAATATTGGCTAAATGCCAGGTGATCGACTACTTCTTGGCATTTTGGAAAACACTATTGACGCTATGTCGGATAAAACCACCATTGAAACTGTCCAGGGTGGTAAAGTAGGCGATTTGAAACATCTGGTTTTCGGATCTTTGAGGAAAATCAGATATGAGTATGTTGGTGTAGTCTAATCACTTCGATGCAACCAATAATGTTTTAAATCACTTGGGTGGAAGCTCATTACTAAAAGATGCATGGTTTTACTTGAGCTTGTACTTGGTCTTATAGTATGTATTTTTATTTATTAGCATATGCATAATTGTGTCATTGTAGTTTTCTAATAACATGAATCAATCATACACCTGGTGCTACCACTTTTTAGGGTGTACTGAAGGATGGGAATGTGGTTGCCGTCAAGATTTTCCATAATTCTTCCATGGGATGGGCCCACAATTACAATATTTTTGTTCTTGCTGCAAAGCTTCGGCATAAAAATATAGTGAATTTTCTAGGATATGCAAAAGGCAAAATTGGTGAAGATAACGAACAACAATATGTTTGGATCGAAGAATACATGCCAAAGGGAACCTTGCGCAATTTTGTTTACACAGGAGGTATGTTAACATTGTGAAGCTTACTGTCAGTCAGATCATTATTAAGATGTACCTACACAAATTTTTGGGGTTAGTAGCAACAGCCTATGACAAAGCCTGCATCTTTAGGTCCTTCAACCCCTCCCATTGATGCCTGTCACTTCTTGATCTAATGAGGTCATAATGGTGAGAAGGATCAGGGACCTTCCCTCTGTCTAGATCATGTAGTTTTTGTATCTTCATTATTCACATATTTCTATTGTGGCTGGTGGCTTCTTCGATATGTGGCAATCAAGCAGGGCTTCAACTTACATTTTTATTGTTTGATTATCGGATTAGAACCAGCCTCTAATGAGATCTTAAGAAAGCTAGTACTGGTTTTCTTTTGTTTGCATGTCCATTTGTGAGGGGCAGGGATTTTTTTTAAGGCAAACAGGAGGGGAGTCCCTACTGTACTTTTATTAAAAAACAAAGTTCTTGCAAACAAAGCTCAGGATACAAAAAAGGTAGTAAAGAAAATCATCAAAATTACACATAGGCTTCTATCCATTTGGTAATATGGGGTTTATATGAAGCTTTTGCTCTAAGAATAACTTGAGCAAATTCAGACTTGAAGTGCCTCTTGGCATTTGAAATGCTTGACTGAATAGACCTGAAGATGGCATACATTCCTCACTACCCAAATGGCCCAACACATGCTGATTATTATCTCCATGAAGAAAGGGACAGCCAATTGATTTTTGAAGGGAGAGATCAGTTGAAATGGATCATTGTAACCATAAACGGTGAGGCCCAAAGTATTCCAGCAACAAGTAGCAAAAGAGCAGTTAATGAAGAGGTGTAGCAGGGTTTCTTCACAACAAATGCTGCATATAGCACGCTCATAAGAAGGGAGGGTCATATTCTTCCTTTTAAGAAGGTTTCTTGTGCTTATTCGGTCATTCATCAGAAGCCAAAAGAAAACCTTTCGCTTATTTGTGCTGCGACTTTTCCATAACCAAGAGAAGGCTGGATGAACCTGTCTTCGGCCAATTAAATGGCCATAAGCTTTTTGTGAAGAAAACTCTGTCAAATTCCAAATATAGGTCCAGGGGTCTGGTATCTCTGACAATTGTAAGTGGTGGAGAAGATCTTGAAGGACTTGGTACTAATTATGGGCTTCCACTGATAGGGGCAAATGGAAAAGAGTGTGCAATTCTTAAATTTGGCAAGCATCTCTGACTAAAATATTTGAGTTCAGAGTATAAGAGTGTAACTCAGGGAATGCTTGCTCTAAAACTTGATCTGACCATAAGTCTTGCCAAAACAGACAGCTCATTCCATCACTGACTATGGTTCGTGCCATACCTTTGAATTTGGGAAGGAGTTTGATTATATCTCTCTGCCAAAAAGAACCGGCCCTGGACACACCAGGAAGCCTGCCATTAGAATAATATTTTTCCCAAACTAGATGAACCCAAGGTATATTAACTCTGTTAAAAAACTTATGTAGATCTCCTCAAAAAAAACTTATGTAGATGTTTTGTCAACAAAGCTTCATTTTGAGTTGCAAGATTGAGCACCCCCAGAACCCCACTCTCTTTTGGCAAACACACTAGGCTTCCCCATGCTGCTTTGGGTGGCTTTTTGTTGTTGACATCATAACCCCTCCACAAACAATGTTTTCTGAATTTATCAATTTGCTTAACCATAGTTTTCGGAAGAAGAAAAGCACACATTGTAAAGGTGGACAGCTGAGAGAACACTGCATTTGTTAATTCCAATCTGCCTGCTTCACTTAAAAAGTTGGAGATGCTGTGCAATCTTCTTTCACATCTTGAAACAAGAGGCCAATACTCTGCCACTGTTGGTCTTGTCAGGCTGAGTGGCAACCCCAAATATGTAAAAGGGAGTGAACCTTTAGAACACCCAAAAGTGTTTGCAAGTATATCAAATCTGTCCTCAGAGATATTTATAGGGACCATAAAAGATTTACCATAGTTGACCTTCAAGCCTCTACTTTCAACAAAAGAATTCAACAGAACTTTAAGAAAGAAAAGCTGCCTAGCATCATCTTCCATAAATATGAGAGTATCATCTGCATACTGCAGTATTGGGAAGTCTTGATTATGGTTGAGATTTATTGGCAGTGTCAGGAGATGCTGCTGTTGGGCTGAGTTGAGGAGAGTTTGCAAGAAATCAGCAGCTAGGACAAATAGTAAAGGTGAGAGAGGATCCCCTTGTCTGACACCTCTTTTACAGTAGAAGACCTTTCCAGGCACACCATGCAGTAGAACTGATGAAGTGCCAGAGTTAAAGATGAGGTGCATCCACTGAATCCACTTATCTGGGAAGCCTTTTTTCTTCATAATTTCAATCATCAGTTGGTGCTCCACTTTATCAAATGTTTTTTTAAAATCCAATTTTAGAATAATCAATTCCTTTCTGGACTGATGACATAGATGAACATATTCTACTGCCCAGGAGAAACAATCTTGAATGGATCTAGCTTTGATGAAACCATACTGATTCTGATGAATTAAAAATTGGAAGGCTAAATCTGCAGTCTGTTGGCCAGCAACTTTGTTATGACTTTGATAGAGGTGTTGAGTAAAGAGATTGGCCTGTAATCTAAACCTTTGATTATAGCATCATGCTTGGGCACTAGTGTGATGTGAGATCCATTGATACTTCTAAGACAGAGATCACCATCATGAAAAGCTGAGAACAGATTATAGAAATCTTGATAGATAATGGGCCAACATCTTTTGACAAAATCTGTATTGAGGCCACCTAGTCCTGGAGCTTTATTAGAGGGTAAGGCTCTAACAACCAGATCAATTTCCTGTTCTGTAAATGGAGCCACAAGAGGGGTTAGATCAACATTATCATGTAAAAGAGTATCCAGATTGAACAGAATACCAGTAAAACCATTGACACCCAATCTTTCTTTGAAAGAATTCTAGATAAGTAGCTCTTTATGTGCATGATCAGTAACAATAGCCCCAGAGGTATTCTATAACTGAGTGATCAGATTTTGCCTATAACGAATAGTTGCATTGGCATGAAAGGACTTGGTGCTTGCATCTCCTAGTGTTACCCACTTAATTTGTCCCCTTTGTTTCCAATAAGCTTTCTGCTGTTTCAGTAGGCTCTGAAGATTGTTTTGCAAAATATTCTTGAAATTCCACTCAGGCAGTGAGAGATCTCTGAATTCTTCCACTAGTGTCAGAAAAGATAATGAAAGAGAGCTTAACATTTGGAATATTATCTTTGTGGGATGAAAGAGATTTTTTTTCCAGATCTTAAGAGCCTGTCTCAAGTTCTTAAATTTGGCTGTCATTATCTGTGCAGCATCTTTTAGGTGTGCAGGAGCCACCCAATTATCCTGAACAACCTGAAAGAAATTGTCATACTCCAACCAATAATTTTCAAATCTGAAAATAGACCTCTTGGGGATCTTTGTTGAGACAGAAATAACACAGGGCACATGATCAGAAGTTTCCATGCTAAGTGGAGATGCATAAGAATTTGGATAGTTTAAAGTCCAGGAAATAGAAGTAAAAAACCAATCAAGCCTTTCTAGCAAAGGAGAATGCTGCTTGTTAGTCCAAGTAAATCTTCTGCCTTTCAAGGGCAGTTCAACAAGGCCCAGATAACTAATTGCTTCATTGAATAAGTACATATCCACTTGATTACCCCCAGGCCTGTTTCTGTCTGCTGGACTTCTTCAAAGGTTGAAATCCTCCAAGATTAACCAATCAATGATATCAGGCATTTGAATGTTCTTAAACCAATTTAGAAAATCTCTTTTGCCTTGCTGAGTACAGGGAGCATAAATATTGGTGAGGACCCAGACAGCACCTTTGCGGAGAGAAGAAAATTCCACAGATAAGGCAAAATCATTTTGAAAAATTAGATGACCCTAAAAAATGGTGGATTTCCAAAGAATAATAGTGCCACCAGAGGCCCCCAATAGATGGAAGAAATTCAAACTTATCAAAGGAGGGGGGACAGAAGTTTTTGATAAACATAGCATCAAAGTGCTCTTTCTTAGTTTCTTGCAAGCAAATAATATCAAAGTTGCATTCATACATTCTATCCCTTATAGCATTCCACTTCTTGTCTGAATTTAAACCCCTTACATTCTAACACAAAATATTTCAAGACCTATTATGCATTATTACACCAAGTTTTAAACAAAAGGGTGCTGCTATTACAGAGTTACAGCAGATTAGGAGGTCTTGTCCTTGGAAGTGGAGGGCCCAGCCTTCTTGTCCTTGGAGCTTGCCTTGCCTCTCCCTTTGGTTGAGCCACCAGTCTTCTTCTTGACTGCTTTTGAAGTGGTCTTGGCCTTGGTGTTCAGGCACTTATCTGTCAGCTCATTAGGATCAATGCCACAGAAGGTAGCTCCCAGATTTTTTATGATGGATGGAGAGATTGTTGGGGGATCAGAAGCACACCCCACACAACAAGCTTTGTCCTTGGCTTTTGAACTTGCAGCAGCTTTGGAGCCCTTGTGCTGGAGCTTGAGTCTTGAGCTTCTCCTAACCTCTTCTTCAGATATAATCAGAGCCTGCTTACCTTTATTGACTTTCTATTTCTTAACTGGGGTAGCAGGGACAACAGTTTCCAAATCATCCAATTCCTCTAAAATAACAGAAGAAGTTGGTTGGAATCGATCACATGTGTGAAGGGCAAATATCAGGTAAATAGAAGAGACTTGCATTACCATTGTTGCCCAGATTGAAGAAGTCCCAAGCTTTAGTGGGGCAGGGATTTTTTTTGTCATCCCTCTTGGTGAGCGTTTGGTTTTCAAATCTTGTCTTGTTGGTCGGGTGGTGATTCTAGGTTGGGGTTGGGGATTTGATTCAATATTCAATCTTTAGCTCCTTGAGGCAACATAGGAGATTGGAGATAAGAGAACATAGGAGATTGGAGATGAGAGAGGGTGAGTTTAAAACTTGGACGCAATTTCTATGTGATTTGCACATATCTTCTTGTGCTCATGATGTAAGTGGTATGTGCTACTCAAAGTTTTTAATACAGTGCCACTTCTTTTGTTTGTAAAAAAAAGACTTTTCTCCTAAATTGATGTTGTTCCATAGACGTCAATTATGCAGGACCACATCTACTTGTTCGTTGGCACTCCCTAATGCGGATAATTGAGGGAATAGCTCAGGGTGTACATTACCTACATGAGCAACACGTTGTCCATTTGGATCTGAAACCAGACAACATCCTCTTGGATTCAGAGATGAATCCTGTGATTACTGATTTTGAACTGTCTAAAGTGTTGAGCGATACCAATATTCTGCAAAAAATGTACCAAGCCCTTACAAGGTCCAGAGTGCGCTCGAGTCGTAACTGGCAAGATGATACCGAGATCACCAGTGACCACAACAAGATAGTAGGCACATTGTAAGAAGTCACTCTACATTTGTATTTCTGTCCATATATGAATATATATGGCACACAGATTCTTTTTGTTCATTATTTTTCCTTATTCATATTCAGGTTATCCATTCTGTTCCCTGACTTATCTTTTTTGATGTCTTTTTGTGGTTAACCATTCAGTCCATATATAGCTCCAGAGCATACGGCAGATGGTATTATTTCAAAGAAGAGCGATGTATATGCTTTTGGCATCACCCTCCTGGAGGCTATCAGTGGTATCCGCAGACGTAATGAATTTCCATTGCATCAATGGGTAAATATTTACAGTCACTGCAATATGGATCAGTTATCATTATTCACAAAAAATATGGATCTATCAGTTATTGTTTCTTAGTGAGCAAACCCAAGATAGAACAGAAGTCATATATATATAAGAACAAATACACTTGTTGTCTTATAATAGATATTACATATTTGCAATATAAATTTTTCAATGGCATGAAGGAGAGAGAGAGAGAGAGAGAGAGAGAGAGAGAGAGAGAGAGAGAAGGGGGTTTTTGTCTTGCAAAAATAATATCGATCCCAAATTTAACATTAATAAAGATTTCTTTTGTTCTTCAAATTGTATTATTATTCATGTGTCTTACTACTCGTAATACCCATTTTGTCCACGTACAAAATAAGAGCATACAAAATTACTTCTTCATATTCATCTTAATTAGGGTTGGACGGTTTGGGAAGCTGGACGAATCGACGAGGAGTTTGATCCAGTAGTGTTTAAGGACCCCAAGCTAACGGAGATTAGAAGACACGTCCAGGTGGGACTCCTGTGTGTTCAGCAGGACAGGAACGACCGGCCTACCATGTCGGACGTTCTTCAGATGCTCAGTGGCAAGAAAGAGCTTACGATCCCAAAGATGCCAATGTACACTGATTCCTACGACAAATGGAGACCTGCTTCCAGTCCTGTCATGCCAAGAAACGTACGATGGGATCTTCCTAGCAATCCTTCTCCCAGGTCATCAATTTCTGCTCCCAGTCCCTGCCCTTATGCCAAACGAGCGGACACCGACATGGATGAAGAACGGAGTCCTATCATGCCAGGATACCGATGCTACAGAGAATGGGTTCTTCCCGATCGACAGTCCTTCTGCCTTGTTAGAAGAATCGTTGAGCCCCCGGTGAGGCTTCAGTTTGTCCCATATGCCTTAGCTATCTTGTAATGACACTCCTTTGTTGTCTGTCTCATCATTCATCTGTAAATTTTTCCATACATGGTGTATTAACGATTAGTAGAAACCATATTGTGCTCTACCCACAGCTGTGGAAGATTTATTTTCCAACTGCTATACCATCAATCTACATCAAACTATTTAAGTGCCTTCTTCTGTTTTATCCTTCTTTTTGATTGCTTGTTCATTTTCATTTTCAGCTTGCTTTCCAATGTTTCTTAACTACCTAGTCCTTTTTTTTTAATAAAGGATAAAGTATCCGGCTTCATCTATCTATTGATAGAATCAGGCCAATTATTACAAGTCTTACAAGTCCCAGGCTAAAGAGCACCAGCAAACACCAGTAGCCCCGACATCGGCTACACAAGACAAACAGGAGTCTGAAACTAAGCAAAACCAATGTATCTCAAAGATAACCATCCATTAGAACTAAAAAACTGTAGTGCGGACGTCTCCAGGTGACGACCGACCTCGATCAGTTGACCCTGCCGGTGTTCACCCCGCTGTAGACTTGACCACTGTCGAAGCCAGTGTGTTCCTCTGAACAGTACCTGCAAAAAGGATTTTGGATTGCATTTATCAAACACCACTTCATTTCTTGTGAGCCAAATAGCCCAACAAAGTGCCGCAGCCGCCGTTAATAACAATGAATTATATTCTTTAGTGCCTACTTTGGACCATACGGTGAATAAATCATTGATACTATCTGGGGGAGTAATGCCATAGATCAAATGAACAGCACGCCACAAGAATTTAGCGTATACACAATCGAAAAAAAGATGTTGGATCGTCTCTTGGCGATGACAGAAGCAACAACGACTATCACCATGCCAGTTACGCCTAACTAAATTATCTTTAGTTAAGGTTACACCTTTTTTTAAGTACCACAAAAATATTTTTATTTTCATAGGTACTTTTATCCGCCACAAATCCTGTGACACCCGAACTCCATTGTTAATTAACGCGGCATACATAGACTTGACTGTAAAGATGCCGGATGTGTTCAAACCCCAAACAAAAGAATCCGGTTGTGTCGTAAGGTTATAATCTTGTAATGAAGCAACAATTCTATTCCAAGCACGTAGATTTGCTCCCACCAAATTCCTTCGAAAAGAAATATTTAGCGGGTTTGAACTAATTACTTGAGCAACAGAGTCTTGCTTTCTTCTTACGATATTAAACAACGATGGGAACTTCTCCTTCAAGGGTTTATTTTCTAACCAGGTGTCCAACCAGAACCTGGTTTGAAAACCATCCCGGACCTTAAACGAGCCCAAGTCCATAAACATGTCCTTAACGTTCATCAAGCTTTTCCAGAAGTGTGAATCTGTTGGTTTTTTGTCACAACTTCCTAAGGTTTTATCTTTCATATATTTATTCCGTAGTATCTCCTGCCATAACCCATCCTCGTTTAGTAATTTAAACAACCACTTGCTTAGAAGGCATTTGTTTTGAATATCCAAATTTTGAATACCTAGACCACCTTGGTTTTTAGGTTGGCAAAGCACTTCCCATTTTGCCAATCTATATTTACGTCTGTGTTGATCATTCTGCCAATAAAACCGCGATCTAAAGCAATCTATTTTCTCAAGAACGCCTCGCGGTAATTCAAAGAATGACATCATAAACATCGGTAAGCTAGAAAGCACCGAATTTAATAACACTAGACGTCCTCCAACAGTTAACAGTTTGGCCTTCCAACCACTAAGCCTCTTTTCAATTCTTTCTTCAATCATTTTCCAGTCGCTGTTATTTAATTTCCTAAAGTGCATCGGTAGACCAAGATATCGAAAAGGGTATTTTCCAATGGCACATCCAAACAGCTGCGAATATGACTCCTCGTGATCTTTTGCCTTTCCAAAACAAAAGAGTTCGCTTTTATGAAAATTTATTTTCAAGCCAGATAATTGCTCAAAGGTTGTCAGTATTAACTTCATATTGACCGCCTTCTCAACATCATGGCTCATAAAAATAACTGTATCATCCGCATATTGGAGAATAGATAAGCCATCATGAACCAAATTTGGAACTACCCCATCGACCTGCCCCTCTCCTTTGGCTCTAGCAATAAGGACAGCCAGCATATCCACCACTATATTAAATAGTATGGGTGACATTGGATCTCCTTGCCTAAGACCCTTTTTTGTCTGGAAGTAAGAGCCCAACTGGTCATTTAATTTAATATTAACATTCCCCCCTTGGGTAAAACACTGCACCCATTGACACCACTTCTGTAAAAACCCCTTCATTCTCAATGTCTGTTGTAAAAAATCCCAATTAACTTTATCATATGCTTTCTCAAAGTCTATTTTAAAAATAACACCATCTTTTTTCCTGGTATGTAGTTCGTGCAAGGTTTCATGTAATATCACAGCACCTTCCATAATATTTCTACCCGGTAAAAAGGCTGTCTGGGTAGGTCGAATTAATTTTGAGGCTATGGTAGTGAGCCTATTAGTTGCCACTTTAGTAAAGATTTTGAAAGAGACATTCAGCAAACAGATTGGCCTGTACTACTGAATCACCTTCGCATCTACTTTTTTAGGCAAAAGGATTATGGTTCCAAAATTAAGACAATTCAGAGGAAGGTTTCCCTGATGGAAATCCATAAACAGAGCCATCAAGTCATCCTTTATAACATTCCAGAAGACCTAATAAAACTCTAGAGGAAATCCATCAGGCCCCGGTGCCTTATTATGGTCCATTTGAAAGATCGCCGCTCGAACTTCCTCTTGTGAGAGGAATCTGTTAAGAGATCATTTTTTAGTTGTGAGACTTGTGGAATATCGTCAATTCTCGATTCATCCAATGTGAACTGAGAAATCTCAGATGGCCTAAACAGATTTTTATAATAGCTGGTGATATGCTCTTTGAGATGAACATCACCCGTTATTATATTGTTCCCATCCTCGAGCTGGAAAATACGAGTTTTTCTGTGTCTACCATTAGCCAACAGATGATAATACTTAGTATTTGCATCTCCCTCTAATAAATGTTTTACTTTGGCCCTTTGGTACCATTTGAGTTCTTCCTCTCGAAGTAACTCGGCCAATCTAGTGTTCAAGACTTGTTTTAGATTTAATTCATTTTCACTAAGCAGTACCGACTCAGCCTTTTTGTCTAACTCATCAAGTTTATGTAGAATTGTTACTTTCTCCTTCTTGTATGTGCCACTGACATTCTTTGCCCATCCTCTGAGGTACTGGCGCAATCTCCTAATTTTTGCTTGCCACCTCTCAATGGGCGAACCGACCACATACGTACTGTGCCAGACATCCTCCACCATATCACAAAACCCCTCTCTCAACAGCCACCCCAGTTCAAACTTAAATTGGGGCTGATAAGCTGAAGACGGTGTATTTGTAGAAAATAATAAAGGCGTATGATCAGATATCTCTCTGGTCAAGGCGAGCACTGTGGTATGTGGAAATTTTGACTCAAAATCAGTACACACAAGAATTCTGTCAAGTTTCTCAAAAGTTTGATTAGATAACCGATTGGCCCAAGTGTATTTCCTACCTGCCATCTCTATTTCTCTCGGATTCAAAGAATCAATTACTGCATTAAACATGAAAGGCCATCTAGCACTAAAATTATCATTATTTTTCTCTGCCGGGCGTCGTAAAATGTTGAAGTCTCCACCTAGTACAATAGGTAAGGAGTCTTTGGAACATACCCGTACAACCTCAGACAGAAAAGATGCCTTATGTTCTAATTGTGCAGGGCCATAGACTGAAATCAAATTGAATTTAAAATCTTGTTCTTTAAGTCTAAGTTTGAAACGAATATAAAAGTCACCTTCATCAATTTCTCCAATGTCAAAAATTAACAAATGAATCCCAAGAATCATCCCACCAGTCCTCCCACGTGGAGCCATACAATGCCATAGAAAATCTCTGCCAGCGCAGATATTATTCAAAGTGGATTGTGGAAAATTGGCTCTACCAGTTTCTGATAAGGCGATGAAATCTAAGTTTTTTTTCTTTGGTGAGATCCGAGAGGAATCTATATTTCTTAGGGTCTGCAAACCCGTTACAATTCCAGAAAATTCCTTTCATTGTGAAGAAACTTTAAAATTGGATTTGTTACTTTTATTCGGCTGAGAACCACGAGTTTTTTTCTTAGATGATACGGGGGTTTGTAAACATTTAGGATCACATCCCCCATCACCTAAACCATCCTCGATCTCAGCACAAATCAAATTTAGATCCTGCAGGTCTATACTGTCTTCCATAGAGCAAACAGAAGAAGTGTCATCACAAGTTAAGTCAACAGCATTCCCACTATTTAAATTATCTAACAACCGCAACTCCTCCAAAGCTCTCAACGAATTGAGACCAGTAGTAACCCCATCCAAATTATTTCCCACTAAAATCCCTAAAGAACTTACTGATTTGAGTAAACACGTGTCATCTCTAAAAATAAAAGAGTTGCACATTGGAGATTTACCTTTCAGCGGCGCCGTCTCCAGGTTGTGGCGAGCTTTAAGCTTTGCTGCCTTGTCCATCATGTCCTGGTCGGCCTCCGCGGCATTCCTTTTGCTTGCACGGACAGCTGATATTATTCCACCTTCTTGCCCACTTTTTTTTGACATGTTTCCCGAGTCACCAGAAGGTTTTGCCAACTTTGGTTTCCAGTCGCCAGATTTGTCAGGAATCAACTCAATCACAGATGTAGTGCTTTTTTTTGCTTTGCTAGATTGCTGTAGCATGGTTGCATCAGATGCGCCACTGTGTTGACCATTGCCAACAGTAGGCTCCTGATCACCCTTCTTTCCATCTATCTCCATTGGCCTCGAATCATTTGCATTTTCGCTATTTTTTTTACTATCTTTGTTGGGATTATCCTCCCCAGATCCCCCACCATTCTCGGGGTCCTCTTCATCAGTGAAGTCTAGTAGCTGAGGTGCACCATCAGTAGCGCCATCCTCAACCCCAAAGCGTAGCGAAACTACGTCATCGCCAATTACTACATCCACATATGTAGGAATTAGGCTAGAATCCAGTACTGCTACATTCATTCGAGCTCTATCAAACTTCTTTGTAAAATCAATGTCTACAGTTTTTGGGACACCAAGAATAGAGGCCACTGCCCAGATAATTGGGAATTCCCTCAGCTCTTTAGGTAGTCCCGTAAACTGAACCCAAACTTTCTCAATCTCATACTTATAAATATCCTCCTCTCTATCTCTTTCGAATTTTATCTTCCCCTGTACAATTTTTGTATCCATAGTACCCTAATTTACCATCATAGCGAGGAGGTCAGAAGATGGAAAATTAATGGTGAAGGTGTTTTTATCCTTCTCCTGAATTTCCCATTTGGATTTGACAGTAGGTAGTAGTCTATCCAGTATGCATATCCATAAGGTAAAGCCAATAAAATTGTCTTCTTTAAATTAGGACAGACTTTGACCACATGTTCCCCACAGCAAATATCGCAGCATAGGACTATTGTACATTCTTGTACAGTATGACCTTTTGTATAGCATCGGAAATAAAGTGGCTTGCCTTTACTCTTTTTTGCACCTTTAGCGGATGACTCGGGAATACCAACATTCATATCATGTTCAGGAGCGGGTGGGAATACTAATTTGGATACCTCCACAGATGCATTGCCACCTTCTTGTTGAGTTGGAGCACCAAGGACTGGGGGATGTTGATGCTGTCCCCCGGTGTCCTGCTGTGGTGCTTGGCCAGCTTGGCCAGCCGTGGCCACCGAAGGCTGACCCTGGCCAGCCGAGACACCCGGCTGGGCGTGGCCTGTAGCGATGGTTTTGCCCTGGGCGTGGCCTGCATCGATGGTTGGAAGGGGATGCGCCCCTACCATATTCTGCTTGACAGAGCCGCTTTGTTGGTGCGGCTGTCCACCGACAGGAGGCTGGACACCCCCCATAGCAGAGCCTGCAGCACCATAATGGCCGCCGGCACCTCCCATTGCCGCCCCGTGCTGGACACCCCCACCTCCTATGGGGATATCACCTGGCTGTCCTCCAGATCCTGCGTTGATGGGCGCCATAGGGTAAGGGTTCTGAGGCAGGTGATGCCTACTGACCATCCCCCCACCGCGACCCCTCCCTCCTCCAAAGCCTCCACCGAACGGATGACGACCACGCCCGGTGCCATGGAAGTTTTGGTGACCGTAGTAGCCACCATTACCCCCAAACCCGCCTCCATATCCTCCGCCATAGTTTCGGCTGCCACCGAATTGAGGACTACGCCCACGGCCACGCAGCTGAAACTGCCCACGACCTCTTCCACCGTACCCCGGGTTAAACCCCGGGTGAAAGCCAGGGTTGAAACCTTGATTGCCCCCGCCATGGTTGCCGTATCCACCATCACCCCTCCCCTGTGTCGCCATGGATCTACCCTCCTTCACCACTTCCGCAAAAGTGCGAGACGGAGAAGATGAGCGTGGCGGCTGCGGTGTAGGGTTTAGGTGTTTTGGACTTTTGGGAACCAACCCAGTTCGTGAGAACAAAGCAACCAGACCTTTCATGGGCCTGTAAAACCGACCAGAACCAAGTTTGACACGGTCTGGGGTTCCCTCAAGCCTCCTGGGCTGTCCCCGCACGCCACATTTTCTCTCCCTCGATAGGATTATTGCGGTATCCTTTGGAGCGCCATCCTCGGCAATTTTGCCGCAGTAGTTTCCAAACTTTTTTGAATCTATATTCGGATCTGTGACGACCGGTTTCCCCCCAAAACGGTCATGTTTAGCGGCGGAAAATCCGGGCCAGATGAGGATGATTCAAACAAATTTGAATTGAAATGAACCTCCATTTTTTCCGCCGTTGCCAGTGTCGAGATGTCTGCCTCCACCGTCTGGTGATCCGCCGGCGAGCTCAATCTCAACGATGAGCTGCTGTGGGCACCAGATTGTAAGGAGTAGGACGATCCCGACGAAGGTAGAGCGGCTGCCAGGCAGTCCCCCAGTGTTCTGGGTGGAGAGATCCTTGGCTTAGGGAGAGGTCCACTCCAGGGAGTCAAGTTCTTCAATGAGACCATCTTTTGCACAATAGCTTTGGAAAGTCGCACATCTTCTGAGTTTGGAGATACATTACCAGAGCTCAGAGCGTGTTCTGCTCTGCGTAGCTGTTGTACGGTGAAACCTGCCTCCACCGCTTTGTTTACAAACTCCGGTGTTGAGGGCGAAGTAGGTTCGTCGTCCTCGGAGTCCTCTGAGTCGCCATCCTGCGACCAGAACTTGGAATTGATCGGGACAGCGTGAGTCTTCTTTGGCCGTGCCGACGCCTCAACCACCATCGACACGAATCTGGAGAGCTCTTCCCTCCCTTCATCGCGACGTTGCTCGGATCGCTGATCAGCTGCATGAGAGGTTGGGGAGGGCTTTGGACGTAGTACAGACTTGACTGATGGCGCCAGAGTGAGCCGGCGGCCTCGCCGTTGCGTAGCGCCATGAGTCCTCATCCTGCAAAACAAGCCCTACAGAACATCCCGGACATCGGGCGGTGGAGTCTACGTGAGCGGCGGCGGCTTAGGGCGGCGGCTTAGGGCGGCAGCTTACGTGGCGGCGTAACTGGGCGGACTGCCGGCTCCTTTCCTTCTACTGTAGCTCTTCCACCCTCCCCTCCCGATCTCCTTTCAGAATCCAGATCTTCCCCAGTTTATTTCCAAAATCAGTGATTGCTCGTCTGATCTATCGACCTAGGCCTTGTTTAGATTGGGTAGAAAGTTAGAATTCTGAAACACTGTAGCATTTTTGTTTGTATTTGGCAATTATTATTCAATTATAGACTAACTAGTGTCAAAAGATTCGTCTCGTGATTTATAATCAAACTGTGCAATTAGTTATTATTTTTATCTACATTTAATGCTTCATGCATGCGGTTAAAGATTGATGTGATGGTGATGTGATGGAGAGAGAGTGGAATTTTTTTGCAATCTAAACAAGGCCCTATCCAATTAGTTTTGCCTGAGATTGCTTCCTTCTCTTGAATCGATCTATATTTTCTTTCTGTCTACAGTACATCCTTTCTTCTCCGTTCTCCAAACCCTCCGTGAATCAAGTTCAGAGAAAAAGAAAAAAATAAAGAAGTAGCAAGCTTCCTTCAATCCCTTTGTCGAGTAGAGGAGTTGTGCCTCTTTGTTACCTGCTCCCGCTCTCTGCTAGTCGTAGTGTATTTTTGCGAGTTTTTTTGCTTTTGGTCCTTGTTCGTGTTCCTCCCTGTTGTTCATTCTTTTTCATCTCTCTCTTGTGTTTTGTGGCTTGCCTGTACTCCTCCCTCCTCTCTGTCTGCTTGTTCACCGAGTTCTTTTTTCTGCCGCCGCTGCCAAACCTCTGGAGCTGCAGCTTGCTGCCGCTCTTGTCTGCTCCTGGTTCTCTATTTTCCGTATGCATCCGACTCTTCTATACACATGTGGTCTTCGTGTTCAAGTTGGGACTAGTTGTGCTCACGTTTCCATTGGAACTGCGGACAAGGCTGTGGCACCAGCTTTCAAGACGTCGCGGGTGCCATGAGTCTGTTGGCGTGGAACTGTCAAGGATCCGGAGGGAGCCTTGACAGCCCAAAAAATGCGCCATCTCGCTCGCCTCATCTTGTCTACCAATGCCCAGGTAAGTTTCATTTCAGAAACCAGAAACTCTCGTTTCACCAAAAATGATCTTGTGAATAAGTTTAATGTTGACAATGCCCATGTTGTTTTAGCTGATGGTCAATCTGGAGGTCTATGGTTGCTAGCTAGCTAGTAGTGAAGTTGATTTGGAAGTAGTAGATTCTAGTCATCACTTTATCTTTGCTTTATGTTATCACAAACATGTTCGTAAGAAATTCGGTTTAGTCTGTGTTTATGGCGACCCTCACCACCTGAGAACTAGTTGGATTTGGGAGCGTGTTCGACATTTTGTTGTTTCTCATCCGAGCTTGCCCTTTATTTGTATGGGAGATTTAAATAACATTATGGATGTCAATGAAAAGCTTGGTCCTAAGCCAGCGAATTCTCGTTTAATATCTAATTTCTGCTGCCTTGTTAAAGATTGTGGTTTTTTTTATCTTGGTTATAATGGTCCAGCCTACACTTGGACAAATAAGCGCTTCGACTCTAATCCTACATATGAACGTCTTGACAGATTCCTTTCTAATGCTGAATGGTGTGTAAATTTTCCAAATACTGTTGTCTATCACTTGCCAATGATGAAAAGTGATATGCTCCTATTTTGGCGGTTTTAAATTCTTCTTGACGCATCACCTCTAAACCTTTTAAGTTTGAAAACTGGTGGCTTTTAACTGCTGATTATGAGAAGGTTGCTAAAACCAGCTGGGAGAAATCTTCTAACAAGCCTTTTCATGTGAAAACTTTTTACCTTGCCAAAGATCTGAGGAAATGGCACAAGTCCAAGCCTAAGAATTCTGATGCCCTTAGAGCTATAGAAGAACAAATTCTTTCCCTCCAAATGAAGCCTCCCAACCAACAAAATCCTAGCCTCCAGAAACATCTCATCTTCCAACATGAAAATCTTCTAGCCAGAGAGGAAGCCTATCACAGACAAAGATTCAAAAAGAACTGGTCTGTTGCTGGGGACAGAAACACCAGTTTCTTCCATCAATCGATCATAAAGAGAGCCAGGAAAAACACCATCACCCACTTCTTAAATCCTGATGGTTCCTATGCGACCACCCAAGAACAACTTGCCAGTGTTGCTAACAATTACTTCGTGGATATTTTTAAATCTCAGGCTAATTTCAGGAATGGAGATCATTCATGAAACATTGAAGTCAATGAAAATCAGGCTTTGGAAGAGGACCTTTTTACATACTCTATACCAGATATGCAGGAAATCCATACCATTGTTAAAAATATGAGAAGCAATGCAGCACCAGGTCCGAATGGGCTCAATGCTGGTTTCTACAAATCTTCATGGGAATGGACAGGTAAAGATGTGCTAGACTTAGTTACTTCCTTTTACAAAACAGGCTCTTTGTCTCCTGATATAAATAAGACTCACATCACTCTAATTCCTAAAGTTAAAGCTCCCACCACTCCTAAAGATTATAGGCCTATCAGTTTGTGTAATGTTGCTTATAAAATTATTGCTAAATCCCTAGCTGAAAGAATCAAAGCTCATCTGCCTCATATCATTCATCCATCTCAAGCTGCTTTTATACGAGGTAGACATATTGCTTCTAACATCATCATTGCTCAGGAGATCATTCATAGTTTCAATCTTAAAAGTTGGAAACAAAAGGCCTTCTTTTTAAAAGTTGATCTAGCAAAAGCTTTTGATAGAATTGAGTGGCATTTCATTGTTAACGCTCTAAAAAGACAAGGTTTCAAGGATAATTTTATCAATCTGATTCAAACCTGTATCTCAACAACTACGATGTCTGTTATCATCAATGGAGATCCTACTCCTATTTTTTCATCCTCAACGTGGGGTAAGGCAAGGTTGTCCTCTCTCTCCCTACCTTTTTATTTTAGCTGTAAATGAACTATCCATCTGCCTGCAGCAATACTCCTCTAGTCATGACATAAATGGTATCACTCTGGGTCCGAATTGCCCATGCATTCACTCTCTTTTATTTGCGGATGACCTCATTATCTGTGGACAAGCTACTAAAGAGGAAGCAAGTAAGATCAATGCCATCCTCCAATCTTTCTGTGTTGTTTCAGGTCAAACTCCAAATCTTGCAAAATCTTCAATTCTGTTTAGCAAAAATGTTGATAACCAGAGTAAGTTGGACTTAAAAAGTATTTTCCCAGTTTCAGATCTTATGCCCAACTCTATTTATCTTGGACATCCCCTTATTTTTAATCACAATGACAGAACTAAAGCTTATGACTTCATTATCAATAAATTCAGAGCCAAATTGACTAATCTCAAAGCACACAAGCTTAACCATGCTGGAAGACTAGCTTACATTAACTCTGTTTTGGCCCCAATCCCTATATATTATATGTCAACAATTTTGTTCTCCAAAGAGTTTATTTCGAAGATAACCTCTATTATCAGGAAGTTCTGGTGGGCAGGAGTGAAAGAAGAAAATGTTACATCCTCTTTTCATTTCAGATCTTGGAAAGATATATGTAGGCCTAAAAAGGAAGGTGGTCTAGGGGTGAGAGATTTACTAACCGTAAACAGGAGCCTGCTTCTTAACGCAGCTTGGAAGATTGCCACAGGTAAAAATACTTTGCTTACAGAAATTCTCAAATCTAAATATTATCCAAACTCAAGCTTTTGGTTGGCTGGTAATTGCCACACTAAATCAGCTTTCTGGTCCTCCATCATGAGTGTTAGGGATATTTTAATTAATAACTGTACCATCCAAATTCAGAAAGGCAACTCTAGTATCTGGTCTACTCCATGGTGTAGTATTTGGAAAGAAATTCATGGTCATCTAAAGTTGCCAATAACTGTTCACAACCTCCCTAATAACATCTCTGATCTTTGGAATCCTTGCACTGTTAACTGGAATTCAGATTTAATTAACCAAATTTTTGACCCAGAAGCTGTACAGGCTATTCAGGAGACTTATAGTTCCATCTAGTAACGATGACATAGTCAAGTGGAAACCATCAACAAAAGGAGATTGCTCAACTAAGGATGCCTTTAGATACCTTAATAATCAAATGCAGGTTCATCTACCATCACAGGGACCAAGAAGCATTTCCAGAGGAGCCATGCACATCCTTCAAAGAGTTTGGAAAAACAAAATCATCTCCCCAATATTAAAACTTTTGTTTGGAGGCTGATAAGGAATGCTCTAGCCACAGGAGAAAGAGCTGGAAGTTTGTCTACCAAAATTGACACGAAATGTGCATACTGTGGAATGAACGAAAATGATTCTCACTTATTTTTTCATTGCAGTTTTGCAAGGGGAGTCTGGTTCTCTGCCAGACCTTCCCTTAGATCATCTTTACTCCCTTTTGAGTAGGACGGAGTCCAGGAGGCGTTGGAGATCCTCATTACTCATGCTACCTCTGACGACATCATGCAAAAGATCCTGACGACGTTATGGTTCATATGGAAGGCTAGAAATGATATTCGCTTTCGACAAAGGAAATGGTCTGTTTTGCAGGTCCATTATGCTACTCAAGCACACATCCGCACAATAGCTTCTGCTACCAATGAAGAACAGAGGCAAAAGGAAGTCAAAGGAAAAGATATAAATACATCTCAGGTGAGAAACTTGTGTCATGCAGGTAATAATCAAGAGGAGATTATCCTCGAGCCACACAGGAGCCATCTCGCCATCTCCTCAGGAAGGAGTTGCTTTTGCACGCCACATATGTTCCCTGCTCTTCTCCCAGGAGTTAAGTGCTATACAGATGCTTCCATAGCACCTGATAATGGCACTCAACAAGAAAGGAAGGCTGGGCTTGGTATTTTCATACTAAACCCAGAACAAAAGGAGAAGTTCTTCATCAAAGCTCAGCTCCTACGATGTGGATCCGTTCTCATGGCGGAAGCTGCAGCATTAGCTCTAGCAGCAACATCACAAGCAAGCTTCAGATTAATC
>DXKC01105910.1:0-14464 GCA_031170775.1 Cymbopogon citratus
CCTCCATAAATGTTTAACCGCGGCGAGCGCCTGGCCAGGCCAGGCTGGCCACCCAATAACCACGGCGGGCAAATGGTGCACCCGCCGCGGGCTGCACTGTAGCAGCGTCTCATAAAAGATTTTGTGTAGTAGTGGTTGATAGTTGGTATCAGAGCAAGGTTATCCTCGGTGTGTGGGTGACGAGCTCACCGCTCCCACCTACCGCTAGTTATCGGTTCCCACGGATCCCCAATTTGCGCCAACCACCACCACCACCACCGCCACCACCAACACCTCCATCGTTGACCACCACCACCACCACAAAACAGGCATCACACGAATTCCACAAGCTTCGAACATGATCGTAGTTCTGGTGGGCCGGTACCCTCGGTCTGCACCCTTGCGGTCGCGGATAGAGGCCCAGAGGTCCCTCCTTAGGTTGATCGGGTCATCTGCGGATTAGAGTGATTGCTTCCACCAATGTACCCATCTTCGACACCGAATCGGGAGGCGGCGGCGCGGAAACCACATCTCCACCGATGGCCTGCAAGGTGTTCGACTGGGGGTCTACATCAACAACCATGGTTCGGTGGCGTGAACCGAAGTGAGCACATCCAATTTGCCCCCTTTTCTTCTCCTTTGGCACGATTGGGTAGTAGACTAGGGTTGTGAGACAGTTGTTCTTGCGTAAAATTCCAAAAGTTGATCTGCCCGATTCGGTGCGGTGGCGTAAGGTGGGGGAGTGTCCACGGATGACGGTTTCAAGGCTTGTCCTTGTGTAAAATCCCTCAGTCCTGCCTCACTCCCAGGCAGCGGTGACACTACTAGCAACATTAGGGGAGGAATTTCCAATTCCAAACCTATTGTTAGTATTGTGATTCTGGCTCCTGCGAAGAAAGCCCCTATTCATCCCTCAGCGCAGACAAAGCTCATCCTAGACAACATGACCAGGACTACTAAAGAGGACAGCTCCAAGTGGGAACAAATGACAAAGAATTTGGATGTGATGTTTAGTGAAATCAGTGAAATGCATGAAATGCAGCGTTAGATGAAGGCCCAAATGGATTTTTTAGTTGCTGCAATGGACACCTATTCTCAGGAGCAACACACCATTGCCCAGAAAGTACAGGCCAATGGTGAAGCCATTGCAAGAATCACACTGAGGCAAATGCAAGATACAGCTAAATATGCTGAAGGTCCCAAATTTGATGCTGAACCTAAGCTGGAAGAGGAAGATCTGGAGTCTTTACTCATGGATGATCAAGGAACTTTCCACAACATCTTCGCTAACAAAGATAAGAAGACTGACAGAGCTGAACCATCCAGGCATTATCGACCCTTCCATAGATATGAGCACCACAAGATCAAGGTGCAGGACAATGACAAAGATGATAAGGCTACCACTCTACCAAAACATGTCATGGGGAAGATGGATTTTCCAAACATTGATGGGACTAACCCCAAGGTCTGGTTGGACAATTATCAAGACTACTTTGATCTCTACAAGATCCCAGAAGGTATGTGGATTACTGCTGCTAGAGTTCACCTAAAGGGCAAGGCTGGCAGATGTTACCAAGCATTCAAGCAACACCATACATTCACTAGATGGACCCATTTCTGCACAATGATAGAACAAGAGTTTGGTTTAGATGACTTTAGAGCTTCCCTGGATGATCTAGCAGAGCTCAAGCAAACAAGTTCAGTGGAAGACTATACCACCCAATTTCAGGAGCTACAATATGGGTCACTATGCACAATGCTGGTTATGATGAACTATTCTTTGCTCAGCAATATATGAGAGGACTCAAGGAAGACATCAGGGGAGTAGTGTAGGGACACATGCCCACTACTGTCCTGAAGGCAGCTGCTCTAGCTAGAAACCAGGAGAGAATACTAGAGAGAGGCAAAGCAAGAATGGCTAAACATCCATATCAACATAAACAATTTCCCCAGTGTAAAGCTGACAATAAGCAAACACAACAACCACACTCTTTATGGGCAGACAGACAGTTGAGGGATTACATAAAGGCAAATGGCCTCTGCTTTTACTGTGGGGACAAATTTGTGCCAGGGCACACTGAGATTTGTACAAAAAGGAAGAAACCGCAAGTCAATGCACTGGCCCTCAATGACCTTGATAGGGAACTCAATGATGATGTGCTAAATCAGCTAGCTACAGAAGATGTTCTCCAAGAGGATTTCTGCCAACTGTCCCTGAAAGCACTATCTACCCTGGACAAAGCAGACTGCATCTAAATCCAAACCAGGTGAAAGACAAAACCATGCTTATCTTGATTGATAGTAGGAGTACTCATAGCTTCATTAGCTCACAATTTGTGGAGATGGCCAAACTCACCACTGTTCCCATAGCACCCAGAAAGGTTAAGCTAGCTAATGGTGAGGGTATCCTTACTAACAGCATGATACCACATGTATAGTGTTATTGCCAGGGCCAAAGTTTTAGAACTGACATGGTGGTATTAGATATGCAGCCATATGATGCTATACTGGGTTGTGACTGGTTGAAGCAACATAGTCCCATACAATTTGATTGGAACTTGAAAATAGTTCAATTTGAGGAGCAAGGCAAAAGGATCAAACTTCAAGGTCTCACTGAACCTGACTTGGCTCTCACCCCAATGTTTGCTACTCAGGTATATCATGATACCAAAGGAAACAAAATCTAGGATTTTTCCTTAGTAGATTCTTTGACAGCAGACAAGCCTCCTCCACTTCACAAATTAGAGACTCCATAGGAACAATTATAGTTGCTTGTTGCCACTTACAGGGACATATTCATTGATCCCAAATGTCTGCCTCCATAGAGATCTTATGATCATGCCATCCCCCTCATGCCTAGATACACACCTATTAATGCCAGGCCTTACCATTATTCTCCATTACACAAAACTGAGATTGAAAATCAAGTGTAGCAACTGTTACAAGCAGGGTTGATAACCCACAGTCATAGTCCTTTTGCATCCCTAGTCTTACTGGTCAAGAAAAAGGATGGGTCATGGAGATTCTGTGTCGACTATAGGAAACTGAATGATATAACTGTCAAGAATAGATTTCCTATGCTAGTAATTCATAAGATACTAGATGGCTTACTGGGGCAAAATTTCTCACCAAGCTATATATGAGAGCAGGATACCACCAAGTGAGGATGCTGCCTGATGATGAGTTCAAGACAGCATTCAAAACCGATCAGGGACACTACCAATTCAAGGTCATCCCTTCGGTTTGACAAATGCACCTGCTACATTTCAGTGCATCATGAATGAGATACTGTAGCCCTTCCTCAGGAAGTTTGCTATGGTGTTTTTGGATGATATCCTCATTTACAGTCATACTCTAGCTGACCATCTTGAGCACATTGAGTTGGTATTTGAAACACTAAGGAAACATAGGCTTTACCTCAAGGAGTCTAAATGCACTTTTGCCAAGAACAAGTTGGAATATTTGAGCCATGTAATATCTACCCAAGGAGTCTCTACTAATCCTACTAAAATCTCTGATATGCTCAAGTGACCTGCTCCAACATCAATGACTGAGCTTAGAGCTTTCTTAGGCCTCATAGGATACTATAGAAAGTTTGTTCAAGGGTATGGGATCATTGCTAAACCACTCACCCAAATTCTAAGACTCAAGACTTTTGCTTGGAATCCACAGACTCAGTTAGCTTTTGACACTCTCAAAAAGACAATGACACAAACTCCTTAGGACTACCCAATTTTCAAGAGCCATTCATGGTGGAGACAGATGCTTGTGCAGATGGTATTGGGGCAGTCCGCATGCAACATGGATAGCCAATTGCATACCTAAGTAAGGCCCTGGGAGAAAAACATAAAGCCCTTAGCATTTATGAGAAGGAGTTCCTGGCCCTCATTATGGTTGTGGACAAATGGCGCCACTATCTAGGTAGAGGAGAATTTTTCATTCAAACAGATAACAAGTCACTAGCTTATCTCACTGAACAAAACCTGCACTCTGACATGCAGAGGAAGGCTATGGCTAGAATGATGGGACTCCACATCAAGATTATCTACAAGAAAGGGAAACAAAATCTAGTAGCTGATGCTTTGTCTAGGGTGGGACACATGATGGCATTGCAGGCTGTGTCCACACCACAACCCGTGTGGGTACAAGAAGTTCTCAATTCTTACACCAGTGACTCCAAAGCACAGGACCTTCTGAAGCAGTTGGTCATTTATAGTCTCAATCCTGAAGGTTATAGTATCCATCAAGGGATTATCTGGTACAAAGACAAGGTTTGGATAGGTGAGAATTCTACACTCCAAACCAAGCTCATTGCAGTGTGTCATTCCAGTGCCCTAGGAGGTCACTCAGGGATAGCTGCTACATACCATAGACTGAAACATCATTTTTCATGGAGAGGAATGGAACTGGATGTTGAGAATTTTATCAAGCAATGCACTGTTTGTCAGCAAGCTAAACATTCACTCCAACATCCTATGGGCTTGCTTCAGCCCCTCCCTGTTCCAGCAGGTATGTGGCAAGACTTAACCATGGATTTCATAGAGGGTCTGCCTAGATCAGAGGGCTATAATGTCATCTTGGTGATAGTGGATAGATTGACTAAGTATGCCCATTTTTTACCTATCAAGCATCCTTACACAGCTGCAACTATTGCTCAGTCCTTTATGGATAATTTGGTCAAACTTCATTGTATGCCTAAGTCCATTGTATCTGATAGAGACACCATCTTTATGAGCAATTTCTGGAAAGAATTTTTCAAGGTACAGCATAGCTTATCACCCTCAATCAGATGGTCAATCTGAGAGAGTTAATTAGTGTTTGGAGATGTACTTGAGATGTGCTGTCTAGGATTCACCCAAAGCTTGGAAATCTTGGCTGCCTTTAGCTGAGTTGTGGTATAATACTTCCCTACACTCCTCACTGGGAACTACACCCTTCAAAGCTCTCTATGGTTATGATCCAAGCTTAGGCCTTATGCCCTCCATACCATTAGGCACATCCACTACAGTCACTGATCAAATAGAACACAGAGAACAACAGTTCCAAAGCTCTGAAGGAACACCTCTCACGGGCACAAAACAAGATCAAGTTGACCGCTGACAAGAAAAGGACAGATCATACTTTTGTAGTGGGAGACAAGGTTCTGCTCAAGCTCCAGCCATACACTCAATCATCCATGGCCAATAGACCTTTCCCCAAGCTTTCCTACAAGTATTATGGTCCTTTCTCGATGATCCAACGTGTGGGTAAGGTAGCTTACAAGCTGGAGTTACCACAGGATTCCCTGATTCATCCCGTCTTCCACTTATCTCAATTGAAACCATACACCTCTGATTACACCCCTGTATATGATAGACTACTAGTCCTAATTGATCTTGAAGCTGTAGCAACTGTACCTCTTGAGATAATTGAGCACAGGATGGTGAAGAAGGGCAACACAGCAATTCCTCAAGTCAAGCTTCAATGGAAGGGCCTCCCGAGCACAGCAACCTCCTGGGAAGATTACTACGTCATCAAGAAGCGCTTTCCATCGGCACCAGCTCGGGGACAAGCTGTGACTCAAGCAGGGGGAGCTGTCACACCCGGTGCACAGGGGTGACGCATATGGAGGAAGGCGCTATCATCTGGAGCAAGCGTATTGTCATGTTTATGTTTTCATTTTAGTGTATTACATGTGGGGCCCGTTGGCTAGTACCTGTACTCTGCTTAAGAGACCAAACTCTAGCCTGAGGGCATTATCAAACTCAGTAATAGAATCACGCACTCCAAGGGGAGGGTTTTGCCTCGCAGGCGTCAGGGTTGCGTCGAAATTCCACTGCGTACTCACGCCGCCAGTGACCCGCCGCGGCCAGGGGTTGACATGCTGCCAGACCCCGGTTACGCTGCCGTCGGCTGATGGGTGAAGGGAACACCCACGATGTCGCCATGCCTCAAGCAATCCATCTCTCAGAGCAGCGCAGCAATGTCTCCTCGCCGGCGGTGGCCGGCCCCGACGACGACAAGGTGCTCAATCCAGCCACAGGCGATGGCGGTCATGAGCTCCATGGTCTCCTCGTCCATGCGATTGGCGCACGGCTGCGCCTCTTGAAGACCTTGAGATCACAGTTGCGTCGCGCCCCTCCAGCGCGATGTAGACGAGCATCAGCTGCAGCTCTCGTGGCTGCGGCATGGTTGGGCGCCGGAGATTTGCACCTCCCCGCTGCCTCCTCCATCGATTCAATGCTGGCGCCAGGAAGCTTTTGGTGCGCCACCACTGGGGAAAGAATGGGGGTCGCCGCCGAATCATCTGCCTGGGCACTCTGGAATGATGCCGTCACCGCCGCGCCTGAGGAAAGAGAAAACATGTGAATAGAATTAGCGGTGGAGAAAAACTGGAAAGAAAAAATAAGGTTCGTAACTATATATACACTGAAGAAATAAATATCATGACCATTATCGCCAGGCATTTATGGGTTTGGGCTAAAATTCAGCATTGTACTATTACGGTTGTGCATGCTGTTTTTATTGTTGTGGAGTATTTGAGTGGTTAGATGGAGCTTGACGGAGGGAGACGACTTCTGTCAGGGTTGTAAATATTGTTTACCACTCTGGGTGTTTAATAGGATATATATACACACCAGGGCCAGCCAACCAGCACCCACCGAACCGCCTCGCCCGCTGAAGCAACTCATGCGCCCCATCCCATCTGCGCGGGCGCGAGGCGCGGATTGCTTGGTGCGTGACGAGTACGGCGGTGTACCCCCTGATCCCATGCATGTGAACCGAGTCCATCTCCCACACTCCGCACTAGCTCAGCCCACCTGGCCACCTCCCGATTCTGAACGTCTCCCACTCCCATGCTTCACGCCAACTAAGCCACCTGCATTTTTTCCTATCTACCCGTGGGTATGCATGCTGCTGCCGCACGCTTTTTTCTATTTTTCCTATCCACCACCTACCACTATAGGTGTCCTATGTGCATGCTCCTAATTTTCGCTTTTGGCATGCATGCGGCTCTGCATTGCTTTTGTACTGACATAGATGCATGCATTTGATAGCTGCTGCCTAGATACATGCACTGGCGCTCTTTTCATTAGCTGCATGCATGCTTATTAAGTAGCACATGTTAATTGGGAGCATGTAATATTTATTTTATTCATCATTTTCAATGGACACATGCGGACATTACCAATCATGACAAGCACATAGCTAATAAATTTGATGTTGGCACTCCGTTATTTCCTAAAATACATGTGAAGCAACTAATACTCTAAAAAAGTTGAAAGCATATCAATATTCAACAATCTTTAGTATTTTATTAGTATTATGTTAACTTGTCAGGTACCTATCAGTATTTGATCTCACGTGTCAGTATTTGTGGGTTGTTCTCAGTACTAAAAATGTATTATTAGACGCATGCAGTATTTAGTAGTAGCTCTAGTTGTTACTAGTATTTCTTTTGTGTAGTCATCACTTCAACTATGACTAGTAGGTGCCAATATCATTTTAAGTAGATGTCAGTATTTCATGGTATTTACGTATCATTTTTATTAGTGCTGTAACTATGATTGTTGTCAGTATGTTTAAGTAACTAAAAGTATCGTATAGGATATGTCAGTATTTTGTTTAGTTGTTAATACTAATTGGGTTGTGTCAGTATTCAATATTTTTATTTCAGTATTTGTTAGTATATATCAATATTTTATTACGAATACCAATTAGTATGCTAATATTTACTATTTTTTATTCCAGTAATTACCAATTTTTATTAGTGTTTAACAATATTATTATTATGAATATTGAGTAAGTGTCGATGTTGAATTAATATTGTCATTTTAGTAGTTGTCGGTATTTGTTAGTACTCTGAATCACTCAGTATCAATCAATACTACACACAAGTATCGTTCACTATCATTAGTATTTTTATCCATATTTCTTATTTTGTTAGTATTTTCAATGTTTTGTCACTGTATTTAGCATTTCATCAGTATTTTGGCAATATTTTGTTAGTCTTTTATCGTCAGTATTTGAGCAATATTTTGTTAGTATTTCATAAGTATCTCTCAGTATGTCAGTTTTCGATGTTCAGTATCTATCAGTACACCTAACCACAACCGTCAATACTGAAAAGGCCATGGCGGCCCTCCTTAGTAATCTCGCAGTATCTTAGTATCTGAGAGTTGGTATAAAAAGTAATACTAAGTGTCTCAATAGCCAGTATCTCTCAGTATGTCCGTTTTCAATGTTTAGTATCTCTGAGTACACCTACCCACAACCATCGATACTGAAAGAGGCCATGGTGGCGCTCCTTAGTAATCTCTCAGTATCTCAGTACCTGACAGTATCTAAGTGTTTCTGGTTCGTAAAAAAAGTAATACCAAGTGTCTCACTACCCAGTATCTCTCGGTATAATTATATCTATAGCATCCAGCATCATGTAGTATAACTGTATCTACTATAGCAGTATCCTCTAGTATAATAGTCGCCCCTGTCGTTGGCATCAATATTTTTTTGTTAGTATTTTATACTATTTGTCTCTAATGTTTTAATCACTCGCTATTTCTTTTAGGCCTCCAACACCATGTATGGGCAGCTCCATCCTTGATTGGACGTGGTAGCTATTGGGACATGGGTTGTGTTGTTCCTGCTCTGCCATTGCTAGTAGGGGTTGTCCATTTTTACATTTTACATATTACAGTAGGGGTTGTGTATGTTCACATTTTACAGTAGCGCCGGTTTTAATGCTGCAAGGCCAAAATGACTACAGTACGCATCCTACCACTTCTTTTGATGCTGCATTCAGCCAGTACTAGTAGTCACCCAATGCCTCAAATGGCTTCTAAAAACAAATCGTTTCTACTCCTCCGTAGTCGTCGTCCACTGCTGGTGAAGCCAGCAGGGACTAGAAGCTGCCGGTTATTGACATCGAAGCATACAAGTGCATCTCCTTCCTAGTTTCTACTGAGACTGCGGCGCTCATCATCTTGCTAGCATTCGTCGATGGAAGCCTGTTGTTCTCTCAGGCGGCCATGGCTCCGGCAGGTGGTGAGTGCGGGACCAGTGAGCTTCACTGTAGTATATATATATATACGATGCACGCAGCCAAGGATGACGACCTTCAGCGAGCTAGGTGCGTAGGGCCAGTGACCCCAGCAGTGCGGTTGCTCGTGGGCGTCGCACGCGGCCATGGCTAGAACCTGTGGAGAGCCGCGAGCGCCCGGCTGCTGCTTCTCATGAGCGTCGACCTCGGCCTGGCCGTGCCCCTGGGCATGATTGAACGCGATTCGCCAGCCCCATCCTGACTGTGCTTCTGCATCGAGGATGGGCCGCCATTGATGGAGCGCCGGTGGAGGGAGGCGGCGCCGGGGATGCGGAATAGGGGGAGGGGGCGGCGCCGAGGATGGAGATCCGGTGATGGAGAGCCAGGGAAGGGGGCAGCGCTTGGGGAAGGGACCCGCAGCATCGATCTACATCTCGCGAGAAAAAAGATGGGACCCCTATCACACACACTCTACACTCTACACTCTACAATTGAGCTCCACACTTCACATCTATAGTAGTAGTGTCCCTCTAGGTGCATAGCACCTAGTTGTAGTAGAAAAGAGGAAGAGAGCAAGGGTTGTACCTCGTCGGGTGTAGCTGATCTTCTAGCTACATCGGGAATTGTACTCTGGTATTTCTGTCTTATCTATTTAATCAAGTTCAGTTATATTCTCAAGTTTATTCATTGGATTCCTACGTATGTTTAGTACGCTGGAGTGGCACCCAATCCTACGGACTGTGTAGTAGCCCCAGGAGTGACGCCCTGATGGTCGATGTAATCCACCACTTGTGGGTTGGTGCTGTAGGACCGTAGTCAGAGCTCCCTGCCCCCATCTCTACCCTATCCGTGGCTAGTGTTCTGATGTCCCGAAGTGAGTAGCTTGGTATTAAACTGATCTTTGATTCCTTAGATTAGCCGGGAGGCCTTAGGAAATACCTCTCTTCCCACAAAACATCTTTCTACCTTCTTCTCTTGGACGTTCTTATTCCTTTCTAGTACACTCCGTTCCCTGTGGAAAATACGATACCCTGAATACTTTCGGGTGAAAGCTACAACGCTAAGAAATACCAACAAGCTTTCTGGCGCCGCTGCCAGGGAACGGTAGTCGTGCTAGAGTCGAACCAAGTCGTCTGTGTATCCTTTTTCATTTTTTCTATTACTAAAAAAATTATATCCACCATACCACTACCATCACTACCATACCTACCACAAGGATTCCACTCCTATCTATAAATATTCGGTTCTAAAGGGTGATTCATTGGAGCCTCCACCATCATCCCATCCCATCCTTACAAATGGCTATGAAATTCGCCCCTCTTTCATAGCCATGGTTCGGGCGAAACCCTTCTCTGGGAAACAAGACGAAAATCCGTATACCCACCTTCGGGAATCTGAGGACTTGTGTTCTTGCATATTTGTATCTGGCATGATACAAGAGACCATTAAATGAAAATTGTTTCCATTCTCCCTTTTGGGAAGAGCGAAACAATGGTGTGCTCATACTGTAGGAAGAGTAAATTGAAATTGGGATGAACTTCGAGACAAATTTTGTCTCACTATCTTCCCTCTGTCTCGTGTTGTTGCCCTTCAAATTGAAGTTCTTACCTTTCAACAAAAGGAGGAGACTCTAGGAGCAACTTGGGCTAGGTTCACAAATCTTATCAATACTGGCCCAAACCTTTCTTTGCCAGACAACATTCTTCTACATCACTTCTATTTTGGTCTCTGCAAAGAAACTGCTCTCTACCTTGACATGTCTTCTGGAGGATCATTCGCGCATAAATTCATTAGTGAGGGGAAAGCTCTTTTAGAGAAAATCCTTAAAAACACTCCCCACACAGGTATATATGATGAATTTCTAGTAGAACCAATGGAGTCCAGCCCCGATCAACAAGAGGAGGCACCCGCAACTGAATTTGAAATTGCTTCAAATCCTTCTCATAATCCGGTTGTTGAGGAACATCCCATTGAGGGAACATGTCACACTTCTAGGGATAATGAATCCTATCCTTTTACATGTCCCTTTGAATTCAAGGATAACCTTTTCTGTGATGTTGATTTTGAAAGCACTTTAGAACCTCCCAATTCAACATCATCTTATGCCTTGAATTCCCATATGAGACATCAGGAGCATTCCACAAATGGCCAAAACATAGAGGGAGAATCAATTCTTATAGATGATATTCTATCCCTTCAACCTCTATGCCAACTTTGAAAGTCTCATATAATTCAACTCTTCAAGCTTACGGGTGAGGTTATGTCAGTCTCCATAGCATCTAAGACTTATCCTAATCTAATGGAGAATTTTAATTGCAATGAGAATACTCCCCCTAAATCAAACGATTTTATCGATGAGCATGGAATTTACATCCTAACCGTCCCATCAAATCCATGCTCACATGAAAAAAATTCAAAATCAATTTATAACTCTGCCATGACCAAAGAAATCTACAACCCCATCTTGCTCTCTATTTACAAAAACTTTGGAAGGGTGATTGTAGATCCTTATGTCTATCATAAATTTTGCAAATCTAAAAATGTTTTGGCATGAGCTTTATAATTTGACCCACAAAGGATAGTGTTGGAGGGGAAACCACATCATCAACATTGGACTTATTTCAAAAGGTTTCCCAAGGACGAGCTTTTATCCTAAAACAAGCATTTGCGGGAGATAACCCATCTCTTCGTCTTTAATAAAATTGTTCTAAAAAAACAAAACAACCTCTTATTTCTATAAATATTTACAAAAAATAATAAAAATTTTACTAATAATAAAATGACTTTTGAAAAAAAGGTGTGATCTAAAGGACATATTTGTGAACTCGCTCCTTCGGGTATTTTTGTAACTAACCTTTCAGGTTTGCGCAAAAAGAATGAAGGATTGAAGCACAGGTAAAACCAACCAAACACTATTTGCCATGGTTGTTTCTACCTTGAACCAGGTTTATGCCTTGCTCACTATGCTAAAGTTAACAAAAATAGTATCAACCATTCCTATAAAAAAATATCTTGCTCCTTTGATCTTTTTAGTTACTAAAATTCTTACATAACTAGGTAAATGCCCATGTGTTGCAACGGGAACACAAAAATACCACGAGAACATATATATGGGCATGTATTTTTACGTTCATGATGTTCCAATCAATGTATATAAGTTTCAGAAAAGATAGATAGTTAACTCTAAGTTTGAACGTGAAACTAAAACATTCAATTTGAGTTATCCATAATATATATAAGAGAGAAACATTTAAGAAATACTATAAAGAATATGTTACAATTATATATAATTTGTACATCCAATCAGAAACATATCATCAAGTCATAACTACTTCTCCTACTTTTTTTGACCGTCTCTATTATTACCTGAAATTTAGATGTACACAACAAATGTCAGTACCAAGGGACACAAATGTAAAAGTATAATAGTTGTGCAAAACATAAGACAATACCTTGTCGTCATCTGAGGACCTCCTTGTAGACAATATTTTTTGTGCATGTACTATTTATTACTCTTGTCTACTTTTTGTTAAACTTCTCATCACTCAGTGGGACGGCAAGGATCTCAATGTTCTATCTAGCAGTGGCTCTAGATAGTGCAACATACAGCTGACCATGGGAGAACACGAGTTCAGGCAAGTACACACCAACATTAGGGATAGTCTGCCCCAATGCCTTGTTAATTGTCATGGCAAAACTAAGTCTAATCAGAAATTGCTTCCTCTTGAGCTTGAACGGGAACATCTCATCATCTGATGGGCATAACGGAATCCATGGAAGGAAGACTCGTTTTCCGACATGATCTTCGACCATAATCTCTGCATTGATGGCATTTTTTTAGAAACCTCGAACCACCAACCTAGTTCAATTGCAAAGTCCACCCGCAGGGTCAATGTTCCTTAGCAATATGACTGGGTACCCAATCTTGAGCTTCAACACATGTGGAGGGAGACCGCTGGGAGATAAAGTATTAAGGAACTTAGACGGGTAGTAGTTGTGCGGATCATCGACCGCACTGTCAAAGCTATGGTATACCATCTCATCCCCTTGGGAATGACTTATCATCTTCATGTTAATCTTATCAACCCAGTCGTTTCGTGGCGATAATATCGCTCGTGAGGTGATATAGTTCTTGTTTGACATATTGGCATTAAGGGCAGGGAATATGCAGTCAATTAGCTTATCAAGATCGTGGTCTGCTTCCCTGGTCTGCGGTATGCATATATCATCAGGAAGGCGGATTTCACCATCACCATTAGCCTCCTCGGAGCCTCCCCCAATGCATAGCAAGTATGCCGCAAAACATGGGTCTCCCTTTGCCCTCATGTTGAGCACCAATTTGAGATGTCGCATGGAATCCCAAAGGTACGACATCAGGTGCCCACTATTTGAGCCCTTAACCCTTTTGGAACAACTAGGAGAACCTGCCTGAAATCTCCACCAAACACAATGGTCTTCCCCCCAAATGGCAGATTAGGATGATCTATGGCATCATGAACGCTGTTGTCTAGTGCCTCGATGCCTTGCCTCTTCATCATCGCCACCTCATTCCAAATAATAAGGGATGCAGTCTATTGATATTAGTTACGCACACAAAGAAATAATCCGCAAGCGCACGGATATCGGTGAGCACTTCACCTAGGAGATATTTCTAGAGTATCATTATTTATTTATCCCAAAGGAGAAAACGTGCATCTGACTAACCCTAGTCTATACTTAACCCCTGAGCTACAGATAAGATAGTGAGATATGAGCGATATAGAGAGGAGTACTCCGTCAGTCTTCCTCTAACCCGTGGTAAGCTGTGTGGTTATTGTTCTAAGGGGGGCGACCTGAGAAAAAGAGACACCACAGAGGATGCTTAACCTTGGCGCACATTATCTACCATCCTACCAATAGGATATGGAATTGATAACCACTAGGGAGACTGTCACTTCCTCCCAATGTACTACCACTAATCCGGCCAATAGGGTGTATCCCCGAGTATTCCTAGCCCAAGCACCACGCTTATGCTACGAACGATTACTCTATTCCCTACCAGAAGCAAATAAAGTAAACTCGAAGACCAAAGGACAATAAGAACAATAAACTTACTAGTATTAGAAGTTGAATTGCCGAATGATCATAGAACCAAGCCTCGGGTTAGGAGACTTGATCCCGTAGGTACAACTGGAAAGAGACACTAACATGCCAGGCTTCCTCCACTTCTACCTCCACCCTATACTCTCCCAAATCTCTCTTGCTAAGCTCCAGGGTGGAGACCCATCAAGGAGTCTCTCTCACCTAATCCTCTCTCCGAATAATGAATTATAATTACATGGGATTGTTTCTCTAGGGGCCAGGGGCTCTGTTTATATAGCCCTGTAGGATGGACCACAGCCCTTGGATCAAACTGACTTAAAACATGGTGGAGATTACTCCTCAAAGGCGGTGGAGGCAGGATCCGCGAGCCTGGACCTGATTGGT
>DXKC01105969.1:0-10965 GCA_031170775.1 Cymbopogon citratus
CCCCCCGAGCTTTCTATATTTGTTATTAGGCTTCCAAAATAGCTGATGGTGACATCATGAACCAATTTTTCCAGTTCAACATTGTCCAAAGTAATCTAATAATTATTAAAACAATATATTCTATACTAATAAACTTAAAAATTGCTGTTGCTTTCTACGCTCAAGGGAATCTACATAAATGACTCTACACGTTACTAACGTTTGTTACCTATTGAAAATGTTTAAGTGTATTGTTTTGCACAACAAGGATTAATTTGACGTTGGTGACAAATATCCGGTGGAGATGGTATGTGTCCGACCATACTTGCACATATTTTTATTTCATTTTTTGTTGATATAGTTAGACCTAGCTTTAATTGCATACGGAGTCTAAATCTGAATCACATGCTAGGGCCACTGTCAAAGTGCGTATACATTTCCGCACCGGGTTATAATGAAAGTTGATTTTTCTCTAGAAGAAATACTAACCACGTGTCCCAACCCAATAACCGTTGATAATAAACTAACTTATAAATGTGGAAATTTATATGGTATATCTCAATTCCATGCTTAAAACACAACACAAATTTTTAGAAAAGAAAAATCTTCATCTTTGATGCTTGCTAATATATATACTTAAATAAATAGAATTTAGATTGGAGAACGGGGAAGAACTGCCATGGCTAACTGATCCTCTTGCAAGTTGCGATCTGCTAGTAAGTCTAACAGAGCACGTAGGCATGTTGTAAAAAAAAAAAAGAGGCAAAATAGCCATTTTGGCCTCTGATCTTTTGTGCAAGGTTCAAATTGGCTCCTGAACTATCAAAACGTCCAATTTAAACTGATTTGTGACTCAAAGTTGTCCTTGAACCATTGATGGTGTGCCACGTGGACAGCTGGGCACGCGAATTGTCCGAATTTAGATTGGAGAACGGGGAAGAACTGCCATGGCTTAGTTAACTTATCCTCTTGGAAGTTGCTATCTGCTAGTAAGTCTAACAGAGCACGTAGGCATGTTGTAGATCTTTTGTGCAAGGTTCAAATTGGCCCCTGAACTATCAAAACGTTCAATTTAAATTGATTTGTGACTCAAAGTTGTCCTTGGCCATTGATGGTGTGCCACGTGGACAGCTGGGCACGCGAATTGTCCGTCTTGCGCCTCGCTCAATTCTTTACTTGGTCCGGCTCACTGCTTTCATGTCTCCTGTTCCTCCCTCTCCCTCATGGTGTTTCTCGTTATCGCCCTTTCTCTGTTCGCCATCGCTGCCGAGAGGGCCACCGGTGCGCATTTCCTCTTCATGATGCGAGCGAGAGAGGGAAGGCCAGCTCCGCCTGCATCCTTGCGGCGTCCCGACGCGGTCCAGGTCCGATCGCAGAAGGGCAGTTATCATGGCCCATACAGCAGGCTGCTGCGGCCGCCGTGCTCCACTATCTTGCCATGGCTGTCATGCCTTGTCCTAACAGAGCATGGATCAATAGATGGGAGAGGGAGAAGGGCGATGCGAAGAAGAGCACTATCACTAGATCCTTGAGCGTCAACTGCTAACGTAGCAGAAGCTGCGTGTGCTGTGGAGGTGAGTACATAGATATTGGGGCTAGGGTTGATTTCAGTTCGCGATTGATTTTATTTCGATTTTGTGCAGCTGAGAAGACTGATTGTAGAACATTCAGAGGGGATGCTGTGATAACATGGCTAATGTGCAAGCATGGATTATACCCAATTCTGTGTTGTTGTTGGTTTGGACGAAGAAGGTTCCGGGCATGCTCCCAAGTTGAGCACCATGGAGAAAAGAAGAGGAAGGAAAGCATGGAGGTAAACACCGCCAAGGGGTGCCTGGTAAAGGATTTAGCACGAGGAAGGTTAGACATTTTCACATGTATATGCCCACATGTCTAGACAATGGATGAGATTGAGTCAGAAATCATAAGATTAAGGGCCAAAGTGGTCGTTTTGGTAGTTCAGGGGCCAATTTGAGCCTTGCACGATAGTTGAGGGGCCAAACAACTATTTCGCCAAAAAATAACAAAAACAGATTTCAGAGGAAGACGTATAAATACACATACAAACACAGATACATATGAGGAGGATATATGGACAACTGTCCCACCCATCTTACACAAAGGGCCTTAACAAAAATAGAAATTACAACAAGATCCTTGGAGCCTGTGTTTCTGGAACACGCCAGAAAACTCCGTCGGCCGCTGACGTCGATCCATCGCCGACCGCCGCCATCGAAGAAACTCCATGGTCAACCACAAGATGGAGAAGTCGCATCACACATAGGATTTTGTTGCAGTCGCAGTAGAAGAAACCAACGACGAACATCCATTGACTGGGGCTGCACCCCAACCTCAACAGCTCCGGGATCTGAGTTCGCTGATGACGCCCACCGCAACCAAGGGGAAGAAGAAACAGATCCAGTCGGCCATCAACCATGAAACCCACAACTAGTCCTACACCCTTGAAGCAAAAGGAGCGCACCCCCAACACCATCACCACACAGAGCCAACAGAGCTGGTGAGCACGCAAACTCCAGAAAATACCTCGCTGATTGCACCGATGACGCCGGAGAAGAACACCATGGTGAGAGGAAGAAGTCAGGAGGAGTTATTCAACGCCGCCGCCGTGACATCCTCCTCACTGATGGCAATCGGAAAGACGAGCTGCAGAGGAACGACATCCTCCCGGCAAACCCTAGTGCCAACATCAACTAATGACGCACAAATCCTAGACCTAGGACAAATTCCTACTATACACATGTCCGCAAGGCGATTCAGAGGCCATCCTGCCTCACTAGCACTGAGACGGTTACCGGAGGAGAAGGAGGTCGGCGAAATCGCCACTGGAAAACGTCGACGCCTATTTTTCTCCCTAGGGATTCTGTAGGAGGGGAAAGGGGAGGACTCAGGATTTGCCTGAGTGAGATGGCCTGCCGCGCTCGCTATTCGCTTCTTTGTGCTCTGCCTCTCTTCTCTCTATATGCTGGACTGCTGGACCGGTTGGAGTGTAAGGCATCTGGGGGTTGTTCGCCTTCATTTTGTTAACGATGGTTTGAAGACGAGCAAACAAAGAGTCGACAGATTCACCCTCTTGCTGAGAAAAGTTCTCGTACTCGTGCTTGTACGTCTCGTAGAGTCTAGTTTTGATTTGGGGTGTCCCCTCATGATAGCTCTGAAGCCTCACCCAGATCTCACGAGCAGTACGACAGTCAGAAACACGCTCGAACTCAGACACTGAAAGTCTCTTGAACAAAATGCTACGGGCCCTGTTGTTTGCGTTGTGTTGGTCAATTTGTTCCTGACCCACCCGAGCATCAAGCACCTTGTAGTTGGCATCTTTGCAAATCTCCCAAACAAGCCAATCAATTCCCTGAAGAAACGCAGACATGCGAATCTTCCAATAGGGGTAGTTTGTCCCATCAAAAGGTGGCGGTTTCCCAGATCTCCGATCCATGTCGCCTTCTATGGATCACAGACCGATTAAGGTGGAGTAATCAGCTCTGATACCAATTAAAGGACCAGAAACGACGACCAGAGTACGGTGAATGGGAGCCTCAAATTTCTTTTAAAACTCTGGTCCGCGGATCTGTCACTTAATCTCAAGAAGCAAATCACACACCGTGATGTCCACGACCCAATAGAAAGGGTGTATGTTCCTTAGGAACACAACAGGACACCACAAAATAACGGAACGAAGATCAAAGTTCGAACACTCAAGAATTGCATGTAGCGCATAATTGGCACGGAGAGCTTGCACAAAAAACTTCACAAACCTAACCAAACTATGTACAAATATCATGAAATATTAATCCAAGATTCAAGACACCATTAAGAAGGTCTCCACAAATTTTTAGCTCAAAATTCAAAGATCCATATACCGGACAAGTCCGGGTTGCAAGCCGAACGCGTCTGGTATTTTCCAGCACATTGAACCGAGGGAGAAAAATCTAAAACCTGCCCAAATGGTGTCCAAAAATTATAAAATTTTAACCTCAGATTCTCTACACCAAGGAGAAGGTCTCCAAAACATTTCAGCTCAAAACTCTAAAAATTTCCAAGCCGGGCTGGACGTGTCCGGTATGCACGGACAAATTTGGAAAAATTCGATTTCTAAACTAAAACTCAACCAAATCTACTCCGATTGACCTAAAATTTTGTAGGGAGGCTTCTGAGAGTGTTGAAAAGATATATTCAAGACACCAACACCCAATTCTAAGAAATCACTATGAAATTGAAAAGGGAAAGAAAAGTGGATCTTAAGGACACCTAGAGCAAGAAATCCATGAATCTTTGACCTCGTGAGGTTTCAGAGTAATTTCTTTGGTGAAAAGCCTCTACTCACTTCATAGATCAAGTTAGCCTAAAAGATTCGGATCAAAAAGCTCTAGAAATGAAGAAATCACAAAGTTCTCGGTGAGCGAGAGGATGAACTCATGAAGCACACCAAGAACACGAATCAACCACAAAACACAACCATGGATCCAAAAGCCCAGAGGGCATGTGAACTATAAGGGGTGCACTTCCTACGAACAAAAGAAACAAAGTAGTTCTTGACCTCTCTCTAGCAATGCACGGGCGAGGAATGGAAAACCTAGCCACTAGTAGGAGAAAAATAAAATGGAAGAGGTGAGTTGGAGTTGGTGGTCTCCACCTCTATTTAATAGGTACATTTGGATATCCCCAAAATGCCCCTTGGATAACTTGAGCTAAACTAAACCATCCGAGCGCCTTCTCACCAGTAGCCTTGCTTCGACGCAATCTCCTCGATGCCACCACATGCCGTCCGTCCGCGCCGGGACCGACCCGATTTTTTAGACCCAACCCCGCAAAACCCGCTCTGCAAGTAGCGTGCCGCACACGCATCCCCCGTCAACGGTTTTAAGGCGAAACCATGAAACCGTCATTGATGGTTTTGAGGCAAAACCACCAAACCGCCGTGAGTAGCGTAGCCCGTACGCATCCCCCGCCATGTCATCTTGCACTTATTGATGCCCCAAGTGTCAGCCATAGCGGCTAGCACCCGGTCGTCTGGTCCCTCAGGCCAAGCTCCGCATCCGTGTTGGCATTTCTTAGCGTAAGCAGATAAATCCATAAGCGCACGGATACCATTGTAGCTTTCACCCAAAAGTATTCAGGGTATCGTATTTTTCACAGGGAACAGAGTGTACTAGAGAGGAGCAAGAACGTCCAAGAGAAGAAGGTAGAAGAATATTTTTTGTAGGGCTAGAGGGTATTCTAAGCTTAGCCTAAGGTCATCAGATAACTAAAGTCTTGGCTTACTAAACTTACTCACTTCGGAGCAGATGTTCCTTTCTGGTTCTCGAAAAGATTGGAAAGGCGTAACCAGGAGAAGGCAGCCTAAAGCTCTACGAAATCACCAACCAAAACATAGTGGAATACAAAGGCCTTGTCGGGTCTGTCACCCCTGGGGCTACCACAAACTATCCGTGGGGTTGGGCGCAAACTCAGGTAACTCCCTAGCCCAGACACCATGTCTATGCTAGAGGCTACTACTCTAGCCCTAATTCTTAATTAGGCTAAAGCACTCGGTCGAGCGGAGATCCTGTAAGAAAGCAAGTAAGCGCTAAACTTTAATTAAATAGATCAATAGGAAATTGCAAAGAAAGATAGTGTGGAAACTACTCACAAAGGAGTCGGCTCCATAGAGGTACAAATTGGAGAACCCGACAAGCCGGCTACTCCTCCGCTCTTCCCTTCTCTCTCTCTTCCTATTTTATAAATAATACAACTAGGTGAGAGCACCTAGAGGGACACTACTAAAAAATATATGATGTGGAAATGAAGCTTGATAGTGTAGAATGTGTGTTTACAATGGGGGAGAGGCCCTCTTTATATAGGTGAAAAGGGAAGAATGTCCATAGAATATTCCCCGCATAACAACCCTAAACCGATCTAAGACCTATCTAGATACAATGTATCAGCAAAACCACACCACAACTGACTTCACGGGCACTAATTGAACTGCCATGCCAAATTTGGGCCCGATCCGTTTCGGGAGTGTGCCGGCCGGCGCACCTGGTCCGGCTGGCCCCATTCTGGGTCCATTTGCGACCAGCTTTGGCAGGTGGGATGTGTTGCGGGCCTGGACTACTGTAGGGTCATGCTTTTGGCTGAATCTTGCTTTGAAATGTCCTTTGTCTATTTTCCTCTTGAGTTTCCATGGGCCAAAATTCTTTTATTATTTTTTCTATTCTTTTGGCCCATTTTATATGTATTTTAATATAATGCCCTGCAAAACAAGTAGAACACCAAAACTCATAGAAATCATTAGTGAAAAAACCCTATTACTAAGTTTTGGTGATTGTTTTTATATCAAGTTGGCGGTGAAAAGTATGCAGTAAGGACTGCCAACAGTCCGCCCTTCACCGCACGCGGTTCGTCAGCACGGCATGCCCCGCTTGACCTTCTCCCGATCGTCACTACCGCCTCCGGACTCCACACCTGCACAATATAAGCCAAGAGACACCGTTTCGACACAATACCCTGTGCCCGGGATTAGCAGACAAGACAAGGATCGAAGAGGAAAACACGTTCCTTCAATATGCTGAGTTGGGTGTTGAGCAGTGAGCCTCAGCTAGGTATGATGATGAGTCAGTTCAGGAGGGGAACCGATACTTCAGGAGTAGGCTTTGCTATAGGTGGAAAGGGTGAAAGTGTTGTCTTTGGCAAGATTGGTGAGCACAGTGGTCTGAGCCCGAGTGAGAAACCATCCATAGCTCCCAAGTCAATCAAGATGGCTCCACCTAAGCCCATCCAGCCCACTGTCAAAGATGGAGTGTTTGAAAAAACTCCAAAGGCATCCCCTCAGAAGCAAGTGTGGACTCCAAAACCGATCCACCTTAGGAACCCACTTGACACTCTTCCTGACGTTCCTAAAGAGCTACCTCCCAAAGACAAACCTCCTTAGAGAGTGAACCATCCACCACCTAAGAGAGAGGTGAGGTACCACTGTGACTACTGTGAGAGGGAGGGTCACCTTCTTGAGTTCTGCTTTAGAAGGAAGAGGGATGAGAGGCGTCAGTTTGAACTGAACAACCATGACATGTACTATCCTTCCCATGGGGTACATGAATGGTCTATTCCGAGGCGCACTGCTAGGCCAAGAGGTGGAAGACCTCAACGTGCTAGGCCTCAAGGTGTGAGACCTCAAGGTGGTCTTGCCCGGCGTGGTTCAGGTCGTGACCATTACGGCTTTGAGCCTTATGGCGGTGGCTTTTCGTCCTACAGCTCTAGCGGACCACATTTTCCCCCACGTGGTGATTGCTCCCCCCAAATGGGACTTGGCATGTATGGTGCTTTTCCTTGTAACTCTTTCTCAGGGCAAATGGGTCAACACTAGTTTCCTTCTTACTTCTCTAACTCCAGTGTTGCACTATTTGTTCACTCTCTGTCTTTTTACTGATGTAGGAGATCGGGTTGGAGAACACGTGGCTCATTGATTCCGGATGTTCACGCCACATGACCGGAAATTCAAATTGGTTCTCCAGCTCAGTCCCATGAAATGTAAGGAGTACATCATATTTGGGGACAACAGTAAGTGTAAGGTGTCGTCGCGTGGTTCCATTCACTTGAATGATAGTTTTGTCCTTAAGGATATTGCTTTGGTTTTGAACTCGCAACTCCTTTCGGATGGTTACAAAATGCGCCTTAAGACCGATTGTTCTCGAGTCTTGGACTCCAAGGGTGATCCTGTGTGTTGGATTGTTTCTTTCGGTCGGGTTTTTGTGTCGATTTCTCTCACTCTTTTGGCTCTGCTCGGTGTTTGATGGCCAGTTCTTCTTCTGAGTTATGGAAGTGGCATAGGAGACTTGGTCATTTGAGTTTCGATCTACTTGCTAGGTTGAGCTCTTTGGACCTAATCGAAGGATTACCCAAGTGAAATTTGAGAAGGACTTGGTTTGCCACCCTTATCGACACGGAAAGATGGTTGCTGCTTCTCACCCTCCTACCAAATCGTGACCAAGGAACCCGGTGAATTGCTTCACATGGACACAGTAGGTCTAGCCTGGGTGAGGTCTGAGGGAGGGAAGTGGTACATTCTAGTGATCGTGGACAACTTTTCGAGATACTCTTGGGCGTTTTTATGGAGAGCAAGGATGAGACTTTTCCCTTTGCTCGTGATTTGATCTTTTGTTTGCAAAATGAGTTTCCCAAGGGTGCCAACGAGCAATCCGTAGTGACAATGGCACTGAGTTTAAGAACTCCAACTTTGAACCGTTTTGCTCTTCCTTAGGTTTTGAGCACTAATTCTCCTCGCCATATGTTCCTCAACAAAATGGCATTGTTGAGCGAAAAAATTGAACACTTGTTGAGATGGCTAGGACGATGCTCGATGGGCAAAAAAGGAACACGAAGTAACATTAGGTGGAACATTTGTCTGTAGCATGGCACAAATGCCAGTGAGGAGCACTTATGCAATTAGCAGAAGTTTCAATATGCATAGATCTTTCTTTCCTTCACACTTGCAATTTTATCAAATCTTAATTCACACTTAAGAAGCGTCCAGTTCTCACATCATTTATATAGGTGGAGAGGGGGAGAGTGTCCATGGAATATTCCCCTCATAACAACACTAAACCGACCTAAGATCTGTCTAGATACAATGTATCGACAAAACCACACTGCAACCGACCTCACGGGCACTAATGGAACTGCCATGCCAAATTTGGGCCCGATCCGTCTTAGGAAGTGCGCCGGCCGGCGCACCTGGTCCGGCCAGCCCCCTTCTGGGTCCGTTTACAACCAGCTTTGGCAGGTGGGCTGTGTTGCGAGCCTGGACTACTGTAGTGTCATGGTTTTGGCCCAATCTTGCTTTGAAATGTCCTTTGTCTATTTTCCTCTTGAGTTGCCATGGGCCAAAATTCTTTCTTTATTCTTTTCTCTTCTTTTGGCCTATTTTATATGTATTTTAATATAATTCCTTACGAGGGTTGCCATATGAAAATAATAAAGAGAGATATCTCGTCATAACTCATAATCATCGGTGAACATACCAATCCTAGCTAATGCATTGATAAAAAAGTAACAAAAGTTGATATGATGCGTCCAGAAATGTACAAAGGTCGATATTGAGTTATAGAAACCTGTGAGTAGTATAAAAAGCTACAAAGTTATAATATATTTATATTTAAAAAAGCTGCGGCCGCCCATGTGGATCCAAACCGGAGCTCGCTGGTGCAGCTGGCGATGTGGTTGATGCAGCGAGGGCGACGGAGGAGGGTAGGGGCGGCATGACTTCAAGGCTCCTTGTCTCGGTTGTGCTGGATGTGGGTAAGCACCGATGAAAGCCATGCCAGAGTGCCGGCAAGACAACGGCGGTGCCTCTGGGCGTCGTTTTCCTCCTTGGAGGTGTTATCATGGTGCTTCGCTCACTCTCGACCGTCTGCAGAGGTGGGTCGGTTGTGATGTGGTGTTATGGCCGAAAGCGGCTTGCTTGGATGAGTGTCGGTGACGCTGTGGTGGCCTGGCTAGCAGTAGCCAAGGTGGGACGCCGGTGATGCAATCCGATTGGGTGAGGAGCAGGCAAGGTGGTGAGCTGTGTTGTTGGAAGCTTTGTGTCCGTGCATGTAGTCCGGCTAAGATTCCGGTGGCGGTGAGACGAAGATGGAGTTAAGGTGCACAGCTTGGTGACAAATGACCCTGACGACGAAGCAAGCCTGGATCCTCGAAGTGTCCAACGGCAGAAGTGGCGAGGCCTCGTGCGCTTTAAGGTGGTGTGTCCGAGGAATGGTGTGCCGCGGTGGATCTGGTGAGGCTCCCATGGGTTTGAGTTGCCTTGGATATCTAGGATCTGGTGCTTTGTTTTGGTTGTTTGGTGTACAAGGTATGGCAGCGGTACTTCAGCGGGGGGCATCGTCGGTAACGATGGCGCTTGCGGTGAGGGCTACTTGTCGGCTCTACTCCTGGCTCGTGGGAGTGTGGCGTGGGGATCTGTTTGGAGTTGAGTAGCGTTGTTGCGCCGTATTGATGTCTCAATCCAATCAGTAGTTTTTCCCCTTTTGTTGCTTTTTTGTCTTTATCAGTAGTTGATGTATTGTTATGCCTATTTTGGGTTTTTCTTCTTTTTAATATAATTGGTGGCTCTCATACCTGATCCGTTTCAAAAATAGCTCACAAGACAATTCCAAATTCATCGCACGTCACAGGTACGACGGCGATAATAATTTGATGAATGATCATGCTTCTTTGTTTGCAGTTTTCAAAAACAACTCACAAGTCAATTCCAAACTCATCACACGTCACAGCTACGACGCCGATAATAATGTGATGAATGATCATGCTTCTTATTTGTTTCCAGTTTATTTTTTTAGATAATGGATATAAAAATCCGGCTTCATCTGTCCAAAGATAGAATCTGGCCACTTATTGCCAAAGCACGAAAACAAAGAAAACGAATAATGTTTAAACTAAGCATGTCCAATTCTTCTTGCAGAAAGCCAACCATGTAAACTAAAAAACTATAACGCCGCCATCTCTAGATGTTGTGCGACAAGGGATAGTTGTTCCCTTGCCTTATCACACCGTTGCAAGTTTGCCCACTGTCGAAGCCAATGAGTTCCTCTGAAGAGAACCTGAAAAAAAGATTTTAGTCTGCATTTGTTAAAAACAACTTCATTTCTTATTAACAATATTGCCCAGCATAGTGCAGATGCTGATGTTAATAACAATAAATTATACTTTCTGCTTCTAACTTTGAACCACCTAATAGACAAGTCAACATTGTTATTAGACGGTGGGATAAAAAAAATACATGTACCACATGCCACAGAAATTTGGCATAAACACAATCTAAAAAGAGGTGATTAATAGACTATGGCATATGACAAAAACAACATTGTTTGTCGCCATTTGTTTGTCAACATTGTTTCCGGTTTATTTATTGCTAGCAACAACAATCTTGCCGCCCTGCACGGCACAGCAGCATCGCCGTCGTCCATGCATGCACGCTTATTTCTTGAGGAACTT
>DXKC01106178.1:0-16192 GCA_031170775.1 Cymbopogon citratus
CCAAAGTACAACTTTGACCTCTTATTTTTATAAAAATATTTATCGTAAAGTGATATATGTATACTTTTATGAAAGCTTTTTTCAAGACAAATCTATTTTTATAATTTTCATATCTCCAAACCCAATAATTTAAAAGTTATTCACGATTTATATTCCCAATGTTTGACTCAAACCTTGTCCAAAACGACAGCTTTTTTTGAGTATGGAGGGAGTATTTAACTACTCCCTCCGTCCCAAATTGTAGGTCGTTTGACTTTTTCAACCCCAAGTTTGACCACTCGTCTTATTCAAAAAATTTGTGTAAATATGGTCAAATTTAAATCATTCTTGTAAAACATTTATTAGTAAAGCATAGCGTAACAAAAGAAGTGATATTTTACATAATTTTTTGAATAAGACGAGTGGTCAAACTTAGTGTTGAAAAAGTCAAACGACCTACAATTTGGAACAGACTAGTTGTTAGTATGTAGAATCATTATATTAATATTTGTATCTGCAAAGAAGTTCTGATAGAAGTACATTTTATATAATAATGTGTTATTATATAAGCATGATTTTTAGTACTTTCGTATATAGAATTAGTCAAATTTTAAAAAGGTTTGACTACTTAATAGATGAGATGCAATGCTAGCGTGGATACTAGATGGTTTTTGGTAGGATCCTTGCCTCTAGTGGATGGATGGAATTTTACAAAGAACACCCCCACCGAAAAGGAGAAGAGGTCACCTCCCCAACAGTTCTTTCTCGCGGTCACTCCCTCCATTAGCTTCGTATTGTTGACCTACTAGTCCCTTTAAAGGTCCAAGAGTAACAAGTGTTTCACACCAAATTTTGATGTTAGCCACAAAATTCTCTAAATTTTCTTAGCTCTCTATTGTTCACACACGAATTGTCAAGACTTAAATCTTGCTCTCCAATTCAAAGAATATGGCTAAATTCATTCAAGTCCCATAAAGGGTGAATCGGGAACTTTTTCTAGGCTTTGGCCTTGTTTAGATTGCCTCCAAATTCTAAGTTTTTACACTCTATGTTCATCATATCGAATTTAGACACACATGTATGGAGCAGTAAATATAGATAAACAACAAAACAAAATTTTTAAGCCTAATTAGTTTATGATTGGATAATAATTAACAAATACAAATGAAAATACTACGGTGCCAAATATTTCTATCTTTTGCAATCTAAACAAGGCCTATGATGGTGAATAACCTGCCAAAGGCTGTGGGAGGGGTATAAATGGAGCTTTATGCCCTTATAACCTATAGAGATCATGTTGGGCAGTGGCACCCACCTTTAGGCAGTTTAGGGACAGCCTTCCTATAACATTTACAGAACACTTTTTTTTATACTAATTTAGAGAACATGGGTTGTAGCATTCAGCACAGTAATTGGCTACTTTTAAAATTGTGTGATATGCAAGAACACATTCTGTATTTCTGTTTCGTACAGTGTCTACTCTCCTTTCTTTGCCCGAGGTTCAGAAAACGTGGATATCGTAGCATTTAATTAACGTATGAGCTACAGCAGCCTTCAATTATGCTGTTCCTCTGGTTTTCTTGCTTCAGCAAGACAGCAGAGCATGGATACAGAATTGGGTTTTGTTATTTGCGCACAATTTGTGTCTGCTTTAGTTTGTCATCGTTAGTAGACGAAAAGCTCTCCTGTTAAGTATTCCTCAGATCATATATGGTGCCATTTCTGGGAAAACAATCCATCCCTATTCATGGTCTGTTGACCTGCACCCAATGTCAACACCACAATCCTAGTCCCAGGGAATCGAAGTACCAGCATGCAACCATCCCACATCACAAACAATTCCCACAGATATTATAACATATAATATGTACTTGTCCATGATTACCACTTGATCACTAGAAATTACGTCCTGCCTGATCAAATTCTGGAGCAAATCAATGCAAGGCCCACCTTAACCAGCATTGAAGCTTTACTTACAGGTTGCCCCAGTAATTGGATAAATACTCCATATATTATAACATTAAGTTGCAAGCAGAGACACCAAAAGCGCTTGCCACAGCGTAGCTGTTTTTCCATGTCAACAGCTCACGGCAACTTCCTGCACCTTAGCGACAAGATTTCCCAGCTCCATCACTCCAGCCTCATGCACATCCTGCGATTTCTGCAACAAGTACACAGTTTCGAATTAAATATATAAAAAAAAGTGGGCAGGGCTTCTTTATGTGTTTCTCTACAAGAAGAAAACTAATCGATTTCTGCTAGGCTACATTGACACAGTATGTCAGCACAGTTCACTCAAAGCTATTGCCAACAACCACCTAGTTCATCCTAATATAAAGCAAACCGATGGCATGTGACGCAATGCCAGAGTATTTGCTTGTAAGTTCTGACGCAAATCAATTTTTGAAGTGGTTCATTCAAAGTGGGAACTTAGGTACGTGACTAGAACTAGAGTGAACTTAGAATGAACTACTTGAAAAGTTGAATGAACCTAGATGACCATAAGTGAAAAGTTGAAGGGAGTATCACCATGCATTTGATTCAAATTCAAATATTTCTATGATAATTGTACAAGAATATGCAAAACATAGTTCGGTTTTCATGGGAAGTACTTCAGTGTACATATAATACGTATAATATACAGGATGCATAATATCCACAAAAAAGCAGTCTTTGTTTTATTTCATAAAAGCACTTCAATACGAAGTCACTGTAGTCCACAAATTTATAATCTAATCATTAACATTCATTATCAAGAATATTAGTATTGTTAGTTTAAGATTAAAAGCAAACTATTAGACAGGGTTCCAACCACCTAATTCTGTATCTTAACACACTCTCCTATACTCTTCCTCTAACTCTCCAATGTTGATCAGCCTAGAAGCCCCTTGTTCTCATGGACAGAGTTGTCCAAACAGGGAAAATGAAACAATAAGAAAAAAATAATTCAACTATATACATTTCTTTTCTGAGCAAAGGAGCGTACCACCCCCAGGTCCAATTATTGAATGATAGTTTTCCCTTTTATCACTTGATTTTATTTTAATTTTTGGCCACTGCATAGGTTTTGGGCCCATGTTTAAATTAGAGAAAACAGCGGGGCAAAAGGGAAAAAAACAGGAATGGCAAATAGATAAGAAATTATCCAAGAACACCAATGATAAAGAAAACTTTCCAAAATGAAAGCAAAATACAGTATCAGGTCAACCCATCCACAGCACATTGTCAGGCTAAGCCCCCCTAATAATGGCCTCTGGCAAGGATATCCAAGAACTCATACATACAACACTGGTTTACCCTCACGGCAGTAAAATGAGGAATGCAAAACATCAAAACAGCACAAGTAGAAATGACAACAGAATTGTTAAAGCAAAACTCTACTGATTTCATGTCTACCACTAAATCTCTAATACAGGTTGCATTGCATAAATATGAAATAAGTAAAACACATCTCAGCAAGTTTAAATTTCAATATAGATCGTGGATTTAACTATCTAGAGTTGCACACGCATTTGCGATCTCGAGAAGAACTAAGTAACCCTTCTACAGAGTTCCTAGTTCTTTCCTATTGGAGATTTGGAGTACATAAGCAAATAATTGCTCCCTCCATCCTGAAGTATAAGGTTTCAAGTCATTCAAAATTTGCCTCAAATTACAAGGAATCTTAGTGAATTTAACTCCCCTAGGAACCTTGCCTACTTGCCATTAATGTCTGTCGTCAACCCAACCACCAAGCTCGAAATATGGTAAGCACAATATCTCCCTACTTTAAAGGAGTTAAATGCTTCATCTACTTTACCCCATAAAATGTCCAAGAATCCTAGGATACCTTGTACTTCAGGACAGAGGGAGTATAAGGATTATGAAGAGGATCAGCACTAAGTTTTACTTTAACAGTGATGCTTGTATTGCCTCCACAGTTGATATCACACAAAGAGAAGTAAAAGCTTACAACATAACGTAGCTCATAAGTAATGGAGAAACCCTTGAGGGAGACTCCTACCTGAGTTGATCGTGACTTAAAACAGACATATTTCCAGTAATTCCAGTAATCAACTAACTTGTGATCTTGTGGAATCACTTCATTTGCCCTTCCAGCACAGAAGATTGCGTAAGCATCAGCCGCATACCTAGAGTAAGAGGCAACATTCAAATTAATAAGCATTCAAATTAATAACTTGGCAGGACAAAAAAAAACAGCAGTGGGCCCACTCACTTGCCGACACCACAAAGCTCGGTGACATAGGTCCATTCTTCTCCAAGATAAGCCTCAGAGAATTTCTGGATTCTCTCTGCTTTCACACGCTGCAATCCAAGAGGTGCTAGATACTCTGCCATCTTTTCAGGATCAGCTGTATATGCAGTCTGAGGATCAGGATAGCGCTTGAAGAAGCCCTCCACTTTCCTCCTGACCTGCAGCAGTAAACAAAGAAAATTCAATCCTTGAACCCAAAGAATGGATGCTCCACTAGAGCAACAGCAAACAGGGGAATAGCCTTGGTAATAATAAAATACAAATGTGAAACACCTAGCTGAATTAGCATTGCAATAAAAGCACACTACCTAAGTAATATTATGAGCTAGCATAAATCATCAGAGTAATAAATAGTCTTCGAAAAAATAAGCAAATGTGAAACACCTAACTGAGCCAGTGTTACACTTAAAACGCATAATAAACTAGCCTGTTCTGGGCTGTAGTATAATCCATAACGGATTGGACCCAAACTTGCACATGCAACATATCTATAACAAGTGGTCCACTGCTCAAATTTTTTTGTCAATCCTATGCACAGTGCAAATATAATCGATCATCTTGTATCAAAGAAAGTAGGCACAGACAAAAAACACTCATTTATCATGGAAACAAAAATTAGTCTCTTTCTCTTTGACAATCATGAAAACTGTTGTGAAGAATCAAGCAGCTGACTATGAATCTAGATAATTGTTTGGTCAAGTAACATTCACAGAAATGACAAAGTAGAAAGAATTGAATAGCTCACCTGTATTCCCTGCGTTAAGTTGAGGAGCATGCATATTACAATGACCTTCCAGGGGTCAGAAGCATACTTCTCCTGCAATAGCTTATAGGGGGAGCGCGGTGGGGACACCAGCTGATCCAGCGGCAGGCGACGGTATTTATCTGACCGCTTCTCAGCAGCACTAAGTGACGGCGCTTTCTTCACTGGCTTTTTATCCTTTGTCATGTTCTCAGGCTTCTCCTTCCCTTTGACCCTTACCCCTTCTTGTGACCCTGAGGTTGATGCTGAGGCTGCGCATGATTGCTTGTTGTTCGAAGTTGTTTTCCTGGCAGTCTTCGAGGTCTTTTTTGCAGTAGGCAGAGAAGACCCAGATGACAGCTGGCCTCGAGGAGGCAGCCTCACTGGGCGACCAGCGGTATTAGGAAGTGGCGGAACATTGCCATCTTGCCGGCGATCAGGTTTGTAGGCGAACTGGGCAAAGAACGCACCAAAAGGCGAGGAATAATTGGGATCCTGATCAATCGAATTGGGATTGGCCATGGGAGGGAAAAAGCCTTGGGGCAGTGGCTGCTGCTTCTTCAAGACCTGGGACTTCTTGGTGCTGCTCCTTTTGACACACTGACTGCCCATGACGCCACCACCATTAGCAGCTTCTTCACCTGCCTGCGGATGGACATCAATGGGAAATGGTGGCTGGCCGGATTGCTCGTGCTCCACCTTCTGCCGCCTATGCTTCTTCCTCACCGTTGCCCCCTGTGTCGTCACCTTGCTTTCCATCTGCAAGATTTGGGCCACAGCAGCAGTGGGCGGTGATGGAATCACCACATCAGCCTCACCATTCTTCCTTTTCTTGTGCTTCTTCTCCTTCCGCACGGGCTCCTCCATTAATGGAGATGTTGGTAGCGCCTCCTGATTCTTCCTCTCGCGCTCCTTAATCTGCCTCACTGCTGCCGGTACCATCTCCGCAGAGGATAGGGTTTCGGGAGCGACTAGGACCAGGGAGTCAGACTTGTGTTCCGGGTTTGCCAGAGGATTGGGGGCCTCCCTCACTGCCATCTCCCTATTCTCAGGTTTTTCCTTCCCTTTGATCATTACCTCTTGTGAACCTGAGGTTGATGCTGATGTCTGGCATGGTTGCTTGGTGTTTAAGGTTGTTCTTGTCCTGACAGCCGTTGAGGTCACTTTTGCAGTGAGCAGAGAAGACCCAGATGACGGGTGGCCTTGAGGAGGCAGCCTCGTGGGGCAATCACCGGTATTTGGAAGTGGCGGACCATTGCCATCTTGCCGGCGACGGCGATCAGGTTTGTAGGCAAATTGGTCAAAGAATGCACCAAAAGGAGAGGAATAATTGGGGTCCTGATCAGTGAAATTGGGATCGGCCACAGGAGGAAAAAAGCCTTGGGGCAGAGGCGGCGGCTTCTTCAAGACCCGGGATTTCTTGCTCCTCCTCCTCTTGACACTCTGACTGCCTATGACACCACCATTAGCAGCTTCTTCCCCTGCCTGCGGATGGACATCAATGGGAAATGGTGGCTGCCCAGATTGCTCCTGCTCCACCTTCCGCTGCCTCTGCTTCTTCCTTGCCGTCGCCTCCTCTTCCGTCACCTGCTCCACCTTCCGCTGCCTCTGCTTCTTCCTTGCCGTCGCGCCCTCTTCCATTACCTTGCTTTCCATATGCAAGTTTTGGACCGCATCAGGAGTGGGCGGCGATGGAACCACCACTGCGGCCTCCCCTTGCTTCCTTTTCTTGCGCTTCTTTTCCACCTTGCTCACACGCTCCTCGATTGATGGAGATGCCGGCGGCGGCACCTGATTCTTCATCTCGCGCTCCTTCGCCAGCTTCACTGCCGACGCCGACGCCGACGCCGACGCCGACGCCGTCGCCGTCACCCTCAAGGTTGGGGTTTCGGGAGCGACTGGTACCAGCGACTCGGGCTTGGATTCCGGGTTCGCCGGAGGTTGGGAAGACTCCCCCACCGCCGCCGCCGCCGTCGCCGTTGAGGTTAGGGTTTCGCGAGCGACTGCGACTGTGGACTCGCGCTTGGAATCCGGGGTTGCCGGAGGTCGAGGAGGCTCCGACGAAGCCGCCGTGACCTCGGCCGGCTCCCTGTGCTTCTTCCTCCTCCGCTTCTTCTGCCGCGACGCCTCCCAGTACTCTGCCGGCACCGCCAGCGCCAGCACCGCCCCCGACATAGCGCACGGCGGCGATAGAAACCAGGCTGCGGGGATCGAGAATGGGACCGCCTCAGCGCACGGCGGCTGGCCGGCGGCGGGATTGGAAGTGAGGCCTCTCCGATTGGGAAGTGAATGAACCGGGGAAGAAAATGGGGAATAGATAGATGGAAAGCCGAGCGGTCAAGCCACAACACCCGCAATTATTGTTCGCGGGAACTCCGCTGATGCTGCCGCCAAAAGTAATGGGAAAAAAATAATTTTAGTACACTGGAAAAGAATTTTTTTCGCAGGACCAAAAAGTTGTCATTTTTTTCACGGAAAGAAAACGTCTCGGCCTTCCTTGTATGCGAATAATTATCACATGAAACTCTTCTTAAAGGAACTTGACCTCTTAACAACTAATTTATTCTATCTATCTATCTATCTATCTACTCTACTATATAAAAGAGCCTAGAAATTAGGGGCACCTGTCTCAAATCTCATCCATTAGATCGGGATAGATTTACCATCCAATGGTGGTTGACATAGAGGACCTTATCTTATGTGACAATTAGCCTGTTCGGATGGCTGGTGCTGGCTGGCTGGTCTGATTTGTTGTGAGAGAAAAGTACTGCTAGCTGGCTGGTGGCTGGCTGATTTTACGTGAGACAAAAATACTATTGCTGGGTGGCTGGACCAGCCATCCGAACAGGCTAAATGTGTTTGGCTTCGTACCTCCGCAGGCAATGCCGCTAGCCGATCCCGCGTGCCTGTTCCCGTCCCTTCGGTCCCTCTCGCCTCCCTCCCGTCCGCTCGCGGTACGACGTACAGGATGGCTGGTGCTGGCTGGCTGGGCTGATTTGTTGTGAGAGAAAAGTACTGCTAGCTGGCTGGTGGCTGGCTGATTTTACGTGAAACAAAAATACTATTGCTGGGTGGCTGGACCAGCCATCCGAACAGGCTAAATGTGTTTGGCTTCGTACCTCCGCAGGCAATGCCGCTAGCCGATCCCGCGTGCCTGTTCCCGTCCCTTCGGTCCCTCTCGCCTCCCTCCCGTCCGCTCGCAGTACGACGTACAACTGTCGGTGGCCGGAGGTTGCTGTCATCCCCACGGGCAGAGGTTACCTTCTAGAGAGGACTGGCGACGGTTTCTTTGTTGAGGGCGTTGCAGAGAGAGTCGAACGCACTCGTCACGGCGGCACTCGTCGACGACGACATCACGACAGCGAGCGCCCACCCACGGCTCTGAGGCGGTGCGGCGAGGACCGTCAGTCGAGGTCCAAGGTTGGCCTGCAAATCCGCAGCGGCGCCCTCACCCCTACAGGCGTTGCCACCATCCCGTCGGGGCGGCTCCAGGCTTGGGCGGACTCACATATAAACCCTTGGCTGGCCGCACAGGCCTGAGTGCCGGGATCGGTTCCACATTCCGGCTGACATCGCAGGGTCAGGCGGCCCTCCCTCTTCTTGGTTGAATATGGCGCTTTGTTTCGGTTTCCAATTTCTCTTTCAGTCCCAATCTCACTTGGTTGTATTGACCACTGATTTGTGTTGTCTGTGTGTTCTCTAGATCTCAATTTGCAGTGCCCCAGACGATTGCCGGGCCAGCGCACGTGACAACACAGAAGGGGGAGATGCTAGAGTGGTGATCTCGTGTCATGGGAACTGTCGTGCCTTCCATGGCAATGTGCCATTCAGCTGTAGTGCTTCAGGTTGAAGTTCTGTGAGTCATCTTCTCACCTCCGACAGCATGAACAAATCCATTTTGTGTTTTCGTGAAATTTGATATTAGGATTAGAAAACCCAGGGAGCATCTTTTGAGTTCGTCATGCAGTCAGATAAGTGAGGGGTGCAAACCCAACTATTTTGAGATGGGGCTTAACTTCCGTATGTGCAATACGATTGTGCGGGTAAATTCAAATCTAAATAACAAAATACCTGAAGCATTTATATTGATAACTATATATATTGTCATCTTGTTTGTGTTACCTGCTCCTGGTGTGCTTCGAACTATATACATTGTTTTGTGTTACGCGCTTCTCTGGTGTTTCTCAGGTTCTATATATTCTGCAGATAATGTTTGGTTGATTGTGGTGGCTCTGTTAACTTACCTAATTTGTTTCTCTATACAGGTGCCGTCGGTTTCAGGATTAAAATGTTTTGTTTACAAAGGTTTATGTTGATTGAATTGGTGATACACCTCCTCCTGCTTCTATTTTTATCGGAATGAGAGAAGATGGTGTTGCTCCAAATGATTTCACCTACTCTGACAATTCTTACCGCATCAGTAGGTAGTATGCCTCTCTAAATTCATGCCAAGGTCAGAAGGATGTTGATTGTGATGGTGCCACAAATCTTTTCATCAAGATCATCATGAATGGCTTGAATCCACATTAGTTTACCGTGTCGGCCCAAAGTTTGCGTCTCGACCAGGTAATCTATAGAGAGTGTTCACAAACTACTACATTGAATCACTCAGCTACTTATTGGGGACAAAAAAAAATATATGTATGCGACCAGTCTTACCAAGTGTGTTTTTATGTGTGATTAATTAATATATTAGTGTTTTAGTACAGTATCTATATATGACAGACACTAAAATGAAGCAGAAAGAAACAATGAATTATACTCTGTTTCTCGCCACATTTTTTTAATTTCTCACCAAATTTTTGAAAACCATGCTTGCAAGCTTGTGCACATTAATATAGGAAAATCCAATTAGCACAAACTGTGATTGTATCATGGCACTATTAAGGATGAAAGGAGACTCAAAAAGCAAAAATGATAGCAGTTCAATAGCCGGATGCGCAAGCAGGTGTGTTGTGCAACGCTTAAGTTGACATTCTGCTAACTGAATTTCAACTTCTAAGTTCCAAGAGAATTTTGTTCAATTCTTTTCGTGATGCTATTCATTTATCATTCCAGGTTAACTGTCTGGAGCTTGGGCAACGTGATGAAGCTTTGAGATTGAGTAACTCCTTTATCAGGGCACAACTTTAGTGGATCAGAAAAAGTATGAACACCTACATTCACATAATGCTTCCCTCAAAATATCATTTGTGTCCTACATTTATATTGCCATTTCATATTATCAGTCATGGTAGCTCAGAATTTCAGTTATACTGAAAAACGAGCTATATCCCCAATCTCAAAAATGAATTTCAATTATACTAGATCACCACCTCAATTATGCAGAATGTTGTTGGCGCATGTTGCGATGCCTTGAATTATTGTGCATATTCCTAAGTTGATTGTGACTTTTTGCAGTTGTTTTTGTTTCCTACAATAGTTGTAGCCCTCATTTCAGCGTTAGTATTATCTTTGCTGGAAAAGCTAGGGCCCCAGGCATTTGATTGCTCATATGAATGAACAGAACGGTGGTGTCAGAAGTAATCTGATTCTGTTGCCAAGTCAACTGGTTTAGCTCAGGTTCTGTGGCTAATATCTCTGACGTCATGTATACAAATGACCTCACCATGTCAAGTTATTAACAATAGAATTTTAATGAGTTAGTTCTGTGAGTCGATTATGTGGCTATCCTTTCAGATTAGTTGACAGGACAGACTGAGTTGGTCATTAACCACATTAATAAAACATTATTAAATTAAATCAAACTCTAGACTGTGCTGATCTTAAAATATTTAAAAGGTTTATGCCTGAATCACAAATATATGATGGACTTCGCTACAAGTACGAAGATGAAGACGATATGGGGGACGATAATGATGAAGTTTATCGATTTTTTCAGGCACGTGCGTGTCGCACGTGCATGGCAGCTAGTACTAAAAAAACAACTAATTTATTCTTGCAAACTTATAAAGATATTAAAATAGCGTGATATCTATAGTTTTTTCTGATTTTTTTCTAAAAAAAATAACTTTCTATATTGTCTTGCTTTCACAATAATTGCACAGAAAACGTTTTAAAGCTTAATAAATTAATACTTCAATTGTTCGAATTATAAGTTGTTTGACTTTTGTTCGGAAGAGTATTCCTCTTTTAACAAGTTTGACTTAGGATAATGGATAAAGTATTGGTCGAAATGCAATTATGTTGAACTTCAATAATTAGTTCCATATACTCTCTCTGTTTCTAAATAAATTAATTTGAAATATTATCTTATGGCAAATATCAAATTTCATATTTGATTAAATTTATAGAAAATACAACAACATTTATGATATTAAATGATAAATGTTTTTCTAGGCATGCAATCGACACCATCTTGGACTCAACACAGCTTGCCGTAGATGTCTATGCCGCCCAGTGCGCTGGAGATAGTGTCAACTTCGCTGCTAACAGAGTAACAGTAACCACTGCTCACGACTCTTGCCCCGCCACCATCCGACACCGAGGCAGCCACCATTAACCCCTTTAGCTCAGGCTCCATGGATCTGCCGCAACCTGGCCATGGCGCTTAAGGTATGCCCTAGTCATCATCGAATCACACACCCTCGTGTGAGCCATTTACCACATAACAATGGCCAGAGGTTCTCATTCTCCGAGTGCCATTTATAAAATGTTATTATGGTCAAGAATTGTTTATGAAGGAAAATATGGATGTAATATGAAAGTTCTTAGCCAAAAAAGTGAAGTGTGTGATTGAAAAAAAGTATCTCTTAGAGAAAGTGGCCGATGCTAATTTTACATTTTTTCCTGGAGTGGTGAAGATGATGACAGGGCCTTAGCTCATACAAAGGGCCCAGGGATGACAATATTGTGTTGGATATTCACCAATTGGAAGTTGGTGGGAAGATTTGATGGTGTTAGCTCTCTCTAGTCCATGAATGATAGATCGATACTATCACAATAATGATTAATGACTAATGTAAAGCTTTGAATTTAGAAGTCATCACTTTCATAGGAAAAATATATAAATTTTATAGAAGGCATAACTGATCTTAGTGTGGTAGCTACTCAAGCCTACATAGTTTTGGAGCCCCCTCGTCTCTTTTGTTGACACCCATTTCGTGTCCTCGGCCATTGCCCACTTGCGAGTCACCATGACAACCTCTCGGGGATTGGTGTCCGAGGCATTCGATACGGAGGCAACTGCAACCACCATCCCATGTGGTCTCTAGTTTCCATCCAAGACCCACGCAACATTAACCCTAAATATACCACCATTGCCCTTGCCTCGATGATAGAGGACTCCACTGCATCTTGATCTAACTCTAGCATGACACCACCCCTACGCCCCAAAAGGCGGTAGTCATGTGGATTCAACCTCAAGCCCAAGCCTCTAGGAGCCTTAGGCCATGCTCCCACTCCACAATCTACACTTTTGGCTCGCTCTCCACGGACCCGCCACAACCATAGCCATGGCGCTTAAGGTATGCCCCCATCACACTCCCGCGTGAGCCATGAGCTATGTGACAATGACGCGAGGTTCTTATCCTCGGAGTGACATGTTTAATTGTGGTCAAGAATTGTTTACCAAGGAAATATGGTCATATGGTCGTGTATGAAGATTCTCAACGGAAAAGTGTAAAGTGTAGCTAGTGATTGGCAAAAAAAAGTATTTTGCTCATATAGAAAATGGCCGACGCAATTTCTTGAGACGAATAATGTTACATTTTTTTTCCTTGAGCGGTGACTGGGCTTAGCTCACACAAAGGGGGCAGGGTGACGGCCAATCAAATGAATATATTGATTTATCCTTGCTCATTCTGGCAGCAAATTGTCTATACACGGAGCACGTGCCCTCCAATTTCAGGGTAAGTTCTCTCTTCGGATAGAAATGTAACTGTTCGCAGAAATTTAATTTATCTAAGAAAATCATTTTTAAAATTGGTCACTGGCTAGTTCTCATAAGAAAATAGTCAAAAGTCAGATACACATTTGTAGTTTTGTTCCCGACAGTGGACACCGCCCCTCTCCCCATTCCTGTTTATTAGCCTCTGCCACGTGCGCTTCCACCCTTTCCGTGTCACCCGGCCTCACTTGCCAGTTCTGGGTCTGATGGCTTTATTTATTTGTTTTATTTTTATCTTTTTGCGATTGATCTGGTGGCTTGTTGCGGCCTGTTCAGCGTAAATCATATTTTCAAATAAAATTCGAGCACAAAAAATTTCAGCACCACTAAACAGTTTTCAGTTTTTTTTTCCAGGGGAGAAGAACGGCTCGGTCTACCTTTCTATGCAAATAATTACTCCGTATCACATAAAATTCACCTTAAAGGAACATAACCTCTTAAAATTAATTTATCCATACAAACTTATAAAGATATCAAAATAGTTTGTAGTTCTCTGATTTCTTTTAAATTTAACTTTTCTATATATTGTGTTACTTTCAAAATAGTTGCGCAAAAATGAATTATAAAGCTCATTAAATTAATATTTCAACTGTTTCGAGTTTTAGGCTATTTTAGTTCTGTTCTAAGTTAAATTTATCTAATTTTGATCAGAAAAGTTTTCCTCTTTTGATTTTCTATATCAGTTGATCAAACTTATAGAAGTTATGGATAAAGTACTTGTTAAAAAATATTTCTCTTATTTAAGGAATGTGTTGTTATAAATTGAATAGTTTACTGAAACTATTACACTATATATGCAAGTTGAACTAGAACAATTGTTTCTGTATAATCTCTATGTCCTTGATTTCAATAGTTATTTTAATGCAAATATTTTAAATTTGATTACATGTATAGAAAAATACAACAACTTGAAATGAATAGTTTTAGAAATTTTTCTGGAGCAGTGATGATGATGATGGCGCTTAGCTCACAGAAAGGGGCCGGGTGATGACGGCCAATCAAATCAGATTGATTTATTTATTATCCTTGCTCATCCTGGCAGCGAATTGTCTCCAGAAACATAACCGTGCTCGCTGAAATTTTATACAGGAAACAATGGCGGACCCAGGATCTGAAATCAGGATAGTCCTAGTCAAAAATTTTCATGTACAGTTTGATATAATTTTTTTTAATAAAAATCAATATATATATACGTAGATGATTATAGATTATGAACTAAATTGCAATGCACATGATTTTTCCCCTCGTGCTTTTTATAAAGAAATGCAATGTTTGATTCTTTTTCCATGCGGCAAATTTCTAGAAAATAACAAAAGATTTCATTCACTTCTAGGCTCAGAAATGTACGGTCCCTAAGCCCAATCCAAAGTCCAATCTCCGATCTCTAATTTCGACAGAACTCAAAGCACTCACCACTCACTGGGCGCACGACGGAATCGGTGGCCGCCGGCCAACACAGCAGGTTGCTTGGCGGCGTCCCCGTGCTGAGTTCTGACGCCGGTAATTGCATCTATAGCCTCTGACACAGTCAGAGCGGCAGCGCGTGGGGCGCCGCCCAGTCGGCGGTGGCGGTCTGTGCGGATGGGGCAATCGGGGGCAGGGCTGGCAGTGGCCTACTCGCCGGTCGCTACTCGCTCAAACGCTCACGGAATCACGGCCTGGAGCCTTCATCGCGCAGACGAGTCGAGGGCGCAGGGGCTGGGGTCGCGGAATCACGAGCCTTCGTCGCTCAGACGCTCGTGGAATCACGGAAAGTTGATCGAGTGAATGCGACTGGGCCAAACTTTACTTGGGCTGCAGAGGGGTAATAACGTTTTGGGCTAAATTGCAGGGTAGTTCCGGGCCTACCTGGACTGTCCGCTGGGCCGCCACTGGCAAGAAAGAAGACATGAATATGTGTTTGAGCATTTGAAAAAAAATAATAATATAGAATTATAAAGTGGCGCTGCCTCGAGACATTGACTTTTCTCTATCTTAAGTTACGAGTATTGTACGCTTTCTTGTGTGTGGCTTGTAGTTTACAGAATACACAATACATTAGTGAGATTAGTTGTCAAAAAAATACATTAGTGAGATTAAAAATATAAATTTTAACATAAAATACTTTGTTAGTGTTGGGACACCAGTTGAAATATCGTGTTGGATATTGAACAATTGGAAGTTGGTGGGAAGATTTGATAGGGTGTGGCTGTCTCTAGTCCATGGATGATGGATCGATCCCATATATAGCCTCTTAATTTAGAAGGCTTAATTTTATAGAACTAGAAGGCATTTAATTGATCTCAATCCTACTCAAGACAGCATTAGTTCCATAGCCCATCTTCCATTCTATCCTAAGCCCTTTCGTGTTCGTGCTGCTCTCCCTTTGGCCGGCTTTCTCCGTGACCATTGCTCACTTGCGTGGCACCAAAGAGCTAGTCGCCATGGCAATCTTGCGGGCAGGTGTCCTAGGCATTTGCCACGGAGGCAGCCGCAACCACGATCACATGTCATCTCTAATTTCCATCCAAGAAATTGATGCACAATCACAACCCCTAAATCCGCCACTATTGCTCCTTACCTCAACGGCTGAGAACTCCATTGTGTCTTGATCATATTTTGGCACGAATGGCCACCCTGTGCCCCCAAACAATAGTAATCATGGCATCACCCTCAAGTTCGAGCCTCTAGGAGCTTTAGGCCATGCTCCCACTCCACGAACGACACATCGGACTTCAACAATGTGGCCATAGATGCCCATGCCACCTCACGTGCAAAAGATGGTGCTGACTTTGCCACCGATGGCACCCCTTTTGCTGTTCCGACTATCCCACATTGAGGCGTCTCCATTGATCCGCCACAACCATAGCCATGGTGCTTAAGGTATGCCGTAGCCATGATTTTTTTTTGGACAAGCCCTAGCCATGATTGAATCACACACCCGCGTGAGCCATGAGGTGCGTGACAATGCAATGATCGAGGTTCTTGTCATCCGAGTGTCATTGGTCCTAACATGAAAAAGATTCTTAACGAAAAAGTGAAACGTGTAGCTAGTGATTGATACAAAAAAGAATTTTGCTCATAGAGAAAATGGCCGATGTGCAATCTCTCAACTTGAAATGAATAATTTTACATTTTATTTTTAGAGCGGTTAAGACGATGACGGGCGAGGCTCAGCTCACGCAAAGGGGCCGGGGTGACGGCCATTCAGATGGATTTATCCTTGCATCCAATTTCTAATTTTGGTCATTGTGGCAAACTATGAATTTGGACGAGAAAGTTTATTCTCACCTGCAGGTCATGTGCCCTGCCACATGCAACCGTTGGATCCAGGAGTCTCGTGATTCGT
>DXKC01106398.1:0-11172 GCA_031170775.1 Cymbopogon citratus
CTGCTGGGCTGAATGCGCGCGCGAGCAGGCCGGGTGAGCGAGGCGGCTGTTGGGCTGATCGGGCCGAGGTGGCCGATCAGGCCGAAAATGCTTCTCCCTTTTTCCTTTCTTTTTCTATTTGCTTTTCCATTTTCTGTTTTTCTCCAAGCTAAATGGTTCCATGCTTAAGTCAAGATAATACTTATATACATGTTGGCATTCATGTATATAATCCAAGTGGAGGTCTCCCTATATTCTAGGGGTTTAACATATAGGATTTTGGGAAGAAAAAATAATATGGTAGCAAGTATATAATTGATTTGATTTTATTGGCAATACATAAAATCAATAAAATCCAAATCATACTTGTAAGTTAAAATGCAATGCATGATCTTGTGGCATGGGTTCCTATCATGCAGCTAGAGTGGTTTCCTATATGACACTCATCACACATGGGTTGTTTTAGGAAAAAATTTTGTTGGTTGTGATTTTTGGTGTGTGGAAAATCCGGGATGTTACATTTTGTCTGCAAATTGCACATTTGATTGTAAAAAATAAAAACATGCATCGGACTAATCAAGCAATTAATTTCAGTACCATTTATTTCATTTCCAACTTCAGATTCTGGCAGAATTACAAACAGAAGTCCTAATTCTTGTCCATGAGCGCTAAAGATTTGTGAGATGTTGTCATGCATACGCCAGAGAACGTCTTCTACGTCAGTGAAAGAACCAGGCTTTACATGGATGGCATGTGCTGCGCATATATTAAATCCCTACAAGTTATTCTCAAAGTTAAATGTGGAGTTTGTGATTATTTAAATAAATGCACGAGCCAAGAGTGGAAGCACTTTACCATTCCCATGTCAACACAAGTCCCTATTAGCTTCCTTAAGAATCTTCTTAATTGCGTCTTTCGAACTCGTTGAAAAATTTATATATGCCCAGCTTTTCACGTTTCCCTTTTCATCATTAACCAAATATGGGATAACAAAGACAGGAAAAAATAGTATATGAATTCAAATTAGTATATGAATTCAGGCAGAGTTGAAGAATACAATACAACGTATTAATCTAGTTGCTATGCTCCTGTGCCCAAGATATAATTACCTAGAATAGATTTGACCATGCTTGTCAACTATTCATCAACGATATTTGGTTCTCTGCTTTGAACATTATGTTTTTCTGGCTTGCTGCTCACATTGTTATAAGTTATGTTGAAGTACTTGCAAATTCAAATCATAAATATACGTTGGATATATTCAAGAGTGGCATAAGCACAAGCTAGTGCACACATCTCATTGGGAACTATGATTCATAATTCAATTGAGCATGCATGACGCTAAGTTTGATGAAATTAGAAAAAAGAACAGTTAAAATACTGACACTACCATTTTCCATATTTATGTTCAGAAAAACTGCCATAAAATAACTGAGCTTTTATAAATTTATATCTATATAATTAAATAACCCAATATAAAATTTTGGATTCATGTTCAATTTTGAAATCTGATTTTTTTTTATTGATGATCAACAGAGGTAGCAATACCTGCAAGGTACAACAGTCGATAGAGTCCATCTCATCAACAGAACCATGAAATCCACCATCTTCTATGGGCAAATCATCTTCAGACTCTGCCTCATCATCACCATCTGCGGACAGCTCATCCTGTTCTTTGTGACTGCTATCATGTTCTTGTGTCTCATCATCGGTGACATTGGGAGATCCTGAATGAGACGACTCATGTTCAGATCCTCCATCTCCACCTTGTTCTTTATCTTGTGTCTCATCATCCGAGACATTGGGAGATCCCGAAGCATGTACATCCAACCCTTCTTTGGAGCCTCCATCTCCAATTTCCTCGCTCAAACCAGCTGCTTTTGAATCTCCTTCAGTCTTCTTGATAGAATCATGGTATACAGCCTAACCATAAAAGAAAAAAAAGGAAATGGCATAAAAAATGGCCTTCTTTTATTTCAGATTGCGAACTAAAAAGAAAAAGGAAATGGCATCAAACAGTACCTTTTCCATTATTTTACATGCAGTGAAGTCAATATATTCATTTCTCCGCATCCTAACTTCATGGGAAAAACACTCATGATATATGACTCCACTTTTCTGACATAAGATTTTAATATCCATAAGAACTGTATGTAAACTTGTCTTATCCCCTGCAAAAACTGCAGATGCAACTTTCACCAAATGAACCAAAAAAAAAAAACTGAAGGATTTGACACAAACAATAACTTCCTTACCCTTTTAAACATATGGCAGAACTATAAGAACAAGTTGCACACTCTTCCCATTAGTTCCGAGCCATGTAAGTAATTCAGCCAGCTCAGCCAGAACCATAACATTCTCAAGTTCAAACATAGACATTTTAGTTGGTGCAAATAATCTGGGCCACATAGAGCATTTTGGAAGAGGGTACAAATCCTGTTCAATTGATATTCAAAGTCAGCGCATGTGTCGTATCAGATTTATGCTGATGTCTTAGTCAAGGAAATAGACTAGGACTTTACCATTCCAATGGCTTCACCCTTGCATACGAGATCTCTTATGAAGAATTTAAACTCTTCAGGAGACACCATTTCGAAAATAGCCAAATAGGCATCTTAGAAGATAAACATACAGACACCCAATCACGCACTTTAACCTAAATAAAAACACAAACACGGAAAGAAAGCATAAACGGGAATGCTCCCATGAAGTAGTGGTAGAACTGGAAAAGAATAGTACAGATGATGAGGGCAGTTGCATAAAAACATGTCACAAACAAAACAATATTATTAATCTAATTGTGATCGCAAACAAAAAAAAATCCAGTCATATTGATCATTCATAGCCAGTCATATATCTCATCAATGCCAGAAACATGCTCTCGCACATATATCTACTATTCTTATAAGAACAAACCCCACTAGCTAATTCTCTCAACATGCAAGCTATCCACATCACCAATCCACTCAACATTCACTAGGTTGCCACATCACCAATCCACTCAACATCCACTAGATTGCCACATCACCAATCCACTCAACATCCACTAGGATGCAATTATAGCCAACTAGCATATATAATTATTATGATAATTTCTCTTCATCCACTAACTAACATGTATGTCAAACCAATCACTAAAGTTAATTTAAATTTGTTTTATTTATATAACTATAAATTTAAATAGTCTAATTGTTTAAAAATTGTCCGAAATAACCGCGGCAACGCGCGGGTATTCACCTAATTACATAGAAGAGCGAGGGGTATTAGACAGAGTTTGCACACATAAGTACCGGATTGATGAAGCCTTTGGTCACTTGAGATGTCCCTTCTTCAACTGGAAGAAGGTAGTTCATGCCTGATCATGATGATGATGAATAAAGAAACATTAATCCCTCTGGTCATCATCATATAGCAATATAGTCCATTAATAGGATTAACATGGTATCCAATATTATGAATTTCACAGTGAATCATTCTTTCGAGTAGTGATAATAAGCTAAAACAAAAGTTCAACCAATAACAATCACTGATGGAACTGCGTGTGTAAGTATTGCTAAAAAAAAACTCCGAAGATGTAATGTAATAATATCATCATCATAATTAGGAAAGACGAGTGGAGAAGCGCGGAGAAAAATAGTTTTACCGTCGCACAGTAAGATTTTGAACGGTTCTGGCAAGATTAACTTCAAGTTGGCGGCGCCGTCAAGGCCTCTTCTTTTCATGATCAGGCCACTCCTTTTCATGGTCGGCTCACGGAACTGGATGGGGCTATCTATCGGCAACCCAACATTGCAGGATTTAGTGGGATTGCTCACCCCGATGTGGTCGTCTCCCCTGATGCGGTTCTCCGACGCCGCCTTCAGGAGATCCCTCTCCAGGTGCTCTTCCCACTTCATGGTCGGCTCACGGAACTGGATGGGGCTATCTATGGGCAACCCAACATTGCAGTATTTAGTGGGATTGCTCACCCCGATGAGCAGCTTCTTGTGGTCGTCTCCCCTGATGCGGTTCTCCGACGCCGCCTTCAGGTGATCCCTCTCCAGGTGCTCTTCCCACTTCATCGACCACTCCTTCCACTTCTTCTTCGCCCAGTAGTAGGAGTATACGATATTCGGCATCGCCGCCGCCGGCGAGTGCACCCCGCTTAGGGTTTAGAGAGATTTTCTTGGATCTGGATGATGACGAGCGCACCCCACCTAGGGTTTATACAGAAAGGAATAGGGGAAACTCAATTTCCTTTTTTTTTACAACTATCTGGATGATGCGTCTGTCTTCGGTTCTGTTCTGCCCGTATATATATATTTATTATATCCGTGCGGCTAAGCGCACCCACGGCCCCACCCCCACGGTGGCCTATGCGGAAAGCGAAAAGAGAGTTTCTCAAAGCGAAAAGATCCACTTGTCACAAAAAAAAAGCAAAAAGTCCACTTTTGTCCCTCAACTTTTATGAAAATCTGGTTTTGGTTTCTCAACTCTAAAACCAGACAAAATACGTCCCTCAACTTTTGAAACCGTGCAGGTTATGTTCCTTGGCGGTTTTGGATGGCAGTTTTGCTACAGTATAGTGGTTTTGTTTTTCCTTTTTCTTTTATTTATTTTGGCTGAATCTTTGAAAAATTATAGTAAATCACACAAAATGGAAAATCTAATTTTGTCGGACTCCACATGAGTAGTTCTATACAGTGAATATATAATATGGTATACTTTAGTATAAAGTTTCAACAAAACCAATATTACTGTAGCAAAACCATCATCCAAAACCTCTAAGGGGCGCCAGTGTTGTCCGGTTTTAGAGTTGCGGGACCAAAACAAACTTTCGCGAAAGTTAAGGGACCAAAATTAGACTTTTTCCTTTCTCAAATCAGACGTCAAAGCCCCTGCTAGCCAATTAGGGTTCCATGTTTCCTGGGCTGAAAAACTCACGGCCCAACTTTCATTGGGCCACCAAATGTGTCGCTTTTTTTTTTTGAAAAAGAACGGGAATCTTTTTTTGCTTGACGAAATCTGTACCTTGCATCCCATTAGGCCATGTGTCAAGCAATGAAACTAGCCACGTTTTGAATACACCCTTGACGCCCAAATACCGGACTCGTGTCCTGGCCTGTGCAATACATACGCCAATACATGTGTGTTCGACGTGTCCTGGCCTGTACATACGCCAATACATGTGTGTTCGACGTGTCCTGGCCTGTGCAATACATACGCCAATACATGTGTGTTCGACAAAATGCCCAAAAGAGGCACCATGAGGTAATCATGGTATGCAACCATCAAACTTTGACAATTGCAACGATTGGCTTCGGTGTTCCTTTCACGGATGTTGTCTTTGGCTCCAGATCGGAAATGCCCAAAAGAGGCAACAATGCAAGCCGTACTCTCGTCCGATAAATACTGATGTTGCTATAGGTCGTCTTGCCTATAAACAGTGTGGATGAAAAAGGCGAGATACTTTCCAATTTAATATTAATATTGGATCGTAGTAAGTACAATAAATTACTTATTTCCTGCTCTCTTTTTCATTTGATTGTAATTATTGTCAAATATCATGCCCAACAGAATGCTCATACCAAAGTCGTAAAGCCAGCAGAGGTTGTAATTAAGTGCCAAAAAAGACAGTGAGAGCATGCTTCACGCAAATCGTAGTATGGTAATGTATTTTAAGAATTTAACTCATTTGCAACACCTATAAGTGAGATCATGATTCTGATGTACTCTTGTGATTCCAGACTTCCGGTAGGTACTACATGGAATAATTTGGAATTGACATACAATGTATTAGTTGATGTGCCAAAATTTTAAACCCAAAAAGAAAGTTAGCAGTGTGTATGTTTTTCTCTTCATATAAACTAGCCAACTATTTTTATGTGAAAGCATTTACGTTTGAGGCTAGCAAACATTGCCTCACCAATCGATCAAAACTATTACGTATGTCAACTAAGCACTATTTTCTTTGGCCAATTGTAAAACAGAGCAAACTTAAAACACACACACTTCTAATCATGCTCTGCTTTCTATCTTCGTTCTTGCCAGTTCATATTAAATTCAGTTACAAATTTAATTTTGAGTCCTGCTATCTATGGGTTATGTAACTAATAGGAGCAGAGTTTCAAGGCAATAAGTATCTAGCCTTTTTTTAACAATGAATATATTCGTTACCTCCTCTGACAAGCTAAATAGAGGTTAAGCTCCGATTCTCCTTAATATGTCAGTTGACCATTATTATTCTCTATTCATGTATTCAATCTTTTATTGATATTATGCCATATCTCCATTGTTGGTAGTTACAGAAAGAAACCTTTCTATAATTTTTACATTTAGGAATCTTGCCTTCTTCCCCCACTGAGACGGAAACCTTTCTATAATTTTTACATTTAGGAATCTTGCCTTATTCTTGCCCTCAGGATAATGGGCCGGATGGAGCGGGGCGGCGGAGCTGATGGAGGATGGCACTCGCGCGCGAATGCTGGGCTGAAAGCGGGCACAGGCCTAATGCAAGAAGGGAAAACTGAAAAAACAAAGTAGATGAAAGTTTTCTTTTGTATTTATTTTTAAAACAATTTAGGTTCGAAACTCTGAAAACTTTATAAAAAGTTTAAAATATACTTTAAAAAATATTTGCAAACTTGATCTTGTCAAACTTTATTTTTAAACCACTTTCGAGGAACTGGATATGTGACACGTACAAATAAAAAAAATGTCTCTTTTAATACTTGTTTGGAGTTATACTCAGTGAAACCAGGAAAATAAGATTAGAAGTTTGGAGTTGATCATGTTTAAGATTAGGGGGGCATCTCCTATTTCCTCAAGATTCTTAGGATTTGAAAAGTCCTTCAACTTGTGAGAAATTAACTGCAACAAAAATAATGTCCAATGTACTGTGAAGAAATATAATGATTGATATAGCATATAGGTGCTGCTATAAGGCTGAATCAAATGGCAAACTCAAATCACTGTGAAGAAATATAATGATTGATAGGTGCTGATATAAGTATAAGGGTGAATCCAATGGCAAACTCAAATCACTAAGAGCAACTCCAACGATTTTGCATTTTTTGTTTGGCAAAACATGAAGGTTCCCAACTCTCAAATCAATATGGAAAAAAGAAAAAAAGGTTATCTCCAACGGTTTGGCAAAATTAACTTACCAAAATCGAAAAAAGAAAACCCGACGATGCGGGAGGGAAGAGCGCGCGTGGGAGTAGCACGTGAGACGGAATGTCAAGCCGACCGCGAGCTTATACCAATCCATCCTAAGATTTTGCCAAGTTAACAAAAATGCAAAGCCCATTTACCAAACCGTTGGATAGGAGCTTTTGTAAAAAAACAAGAATGCAAAGCTCATTTACAAAACCATTGGAGTTGCTCGCTGTACTCAAAAGCAAGAAAACATTTTCGATCCTGGCAGCTTAATAATCAGAACAGGGATAAGAAAACCAGTGCTAAGTTCTTGGCAACCTAGTTCAATTCCGAAATGTAACCACACCAAAAACTGGCTGTTGAGAGTTAGACACCTAAAACCGAACACACTGACTCCTCAATCAGGCCAGCGGCATGCTCAACTCCAGCATTACCACCACACAGCTCAACTCCAGCATTACCACCACACTAATCACGTCCACACCGTACCATGATCGACAACCCGCAAGATGATGGTGCAATTCCTCCCTGACACGACTTATAGATCATCCGCACCAATAATATTATATCAAAAAGAAACGGATTTAGAATCTGTAAGACTATTAATAGCATCTTCAGTTTGCACACAACATTGCTGCATGATCTGTGTTTGTCACAATCAATTGTTAATTGCATGCCAAGTGTTGCGTATAAATCATCATGGTGCATTTATCTACCACATCATTAGTCAAAGATGCCTAGCTAAAAATAAATAACATGCAACACCATGTTCACAACACCGTGTAAAGATAAACAAAAATGGCAATATGCATCCCACCTCCCACCTGCATAAGAAACCAACCGCATATCAAATTTTGCAAGTAGTGTGAAAAATGCAAAACTGTTGCCGCATGAACATGCTAAAATGTTGTGTGAAAAAACCCAATATGTGCCACACCACATAGGTATAAGCATGATAAAAAAATAAAGAAATAACAAGCTCAAAGGAGCATGCCAATTCGTCACTGCTTGGGTAGGGCATCGAGAAAGATTAGCCTTGCAAACAAATTTTGCCATGGCACATCAACCACATACGCCATATGTGACTTAAACCAGCTAAGACTAGACTGGTGGTGCCACAAATGGTCTTCATGTCCTGAAACGTCAGGGTCAAATAAACAAAGAAAGGTACCACTAAGTTCCCTGGGGTGTCAAATCAGGTCCTCAACTCCTGACATGCATTTTTTATTTTTTATGTTCACCAACTTGTCTTGTGTAATCCAGATTTCTAAGCTAGGTACAAATAGATCCCATGAGTGAGACAACATGCCATAGACAATACTAGCAAATGTTTTATACGAAATAAAAACCAAACCATTGATGACAGTAACAAGATAGAGTTCACTATGTACCTGTTTCACAAACAGACGAACTGGGTCAAAGTTTCAAATTTCCCTGAGTATGCATGCAATTCCTGGAGAATCAGAAAATTTTAATAATTAGAAACTTTCTAGATACAAACCCCACAGAAACGTTTACCCTTCAACAAATGCATCCTTTGGATCATCTTTGGAAAAAGAAATATCCATACCAATTTGGCAGCTGGAAATGGTTAGATTACTTTCAATGAGAGATGAACAATCAACCAGGTATTAACAGTTTCATTCACCATTTACTAATGCTTATGTAGCAGGCCCCTAATATAACAAAATCTGATACACAGCCTTTATAAACATACCTGCGCTGGTGGTGCAAGTCTCCTCTTCTTGGGAAATAGCCATGGTGGGGGTGTCCTTTTTACGAAGCGCCTACATTATATTTTCTGTTTATCAAAAAAAATGAAAGATCGTGTTGGGGGAGCCCATATGCTTATGGGCCGACTCCCCCTAGAAGAGGCCCAATAGGGGCTCTAGTAGTCACTTGACATTTCCATCCCCACTAGGGGGTCTCTTGTAAACTGCCGCCGCTGAGGGGTCGTTTGTAAACTACCGCTTGCCTATATAAATATCAAGAGAGGGAGGGCAAGAGGAGGACTCTCTCCCTTCCAAAACCTAGTTCACAAACCCTAGCTGCTGGCTCCACTTCTCTCTCTCTCTCTGTTCGGGACCGGGTTCCAACAGTTGGCACCCACCGTGCTCGGCACGAAAGTTATTTTTGAGAGTAGGAAGTTGGAACAACAGGACAATTCGGGACTTTCTCCCGCCGGTCGTCTTCGGGGGACCTTCTCCTGTCGGCCCCGTTGTGACCTCCGTTTCGTCATCGGCCTCCATCACCGGACCTTCTCCGGCCTTCTCCGGATTTTCGTCGTCGGCCATCTACCTCCGTCGGGGTCCTCCGTCGGTGACCTCCGTCGGGATCTCCATCGGGACCTCCGTCGGGGACCTCCGTCGGGATCTCCATCGGGACCTCCGCCGGTCAACAGGCCTCCGTCGCGACTTCCGTCGTGACCTTCGCTAGCCTCAACCTCTGCATGAGATATTCATTCTTTATACTTACTAACCAGCGGGAACACAAGTTTTTTGGTTGAGCAAATGCAGGCCCCCGGCTTGTCTGACCTCCGACGTCCTCCGCCGGTCAACAGGCCTCCGTCGCGACTTCCGTCGTGACCTTCGCTAGCCTCAACCTCTGCATGAGATATTCATTCTTTATACTTACTAACCAGCGGGAACACAAGTTTTTTGGTTGAGCAAATGCAGGCCCCCGGCTTGTCTGACCTCCGACGTCAAGCCAATACGAGAGCCCGCTTGGCAACCCCTCACCACCTATGGTGGAGGCAAAAATAACTTTCCTAGAGCCAGGCCTCTGCTGGACCAGATAAGTTATGTGTTTATTTTCTAAAATTGCACGAGGTGAAATCACAACACCTTCATGCATTCACCAACAACGTGCACAGGCACACATCTGGGTTTCCTTTTTTGACAAGGTTTCGTCACCTAATTTCAAGTACTAGACATTTCGTCAAAATTTCTAGCCTCTGCATGAGCACGCACCCTCCGACCGTGCTCATGCAAAAAGACTACGACCTCCGCTATAACTCCAACACAACTCCAGCCGGCCGTGCTCATCCGGAGGCTATAGCCTCCGCAACAGTCCTTTGACCCAATGTCCATGCGAATGCCAGACCACCTGCTAAATATAGCCTTCGATGACTCACCAAGCACGGATAGTTTTCCTACCTGTTGCATGCAGCATGCGCTACTCCAGAATCCGGAGACAACTCCACGCGGAGGCTACAGCGGAGGCTACCACACATCCGCCACTCCCTCCATCAATGCCCACACGGAGGCAAGGCGGTCGTCTTCCAGCGATCTGTTGTTTGCGTTCGTGCAGAGGCTGTCACAACCTAGCCGGAGCCCGCTGGAGATTTGTTATCTTCTGTTCCTATCTAAGATGTACGGGCATATTGAGCATGTATGCATGGAGGTAGTCCATGGAGATGGTGGCGGAGGCGCGGAGCCGCCGTGCGCTGAGGGCCACCAAGCTCGCGTCGGAGGAGTCACGTGCGCCCGGGAGCTGGCCGCGCACGCGCCGTGGAGACGGCCGTGCCTGCACCGGTGTCCGACGGCACCTCGCCCTGCAATTGCCGGTGGCCAGGGCCACCACGCCGCCAGGCTAGGGGGTGGCTTTGCCCTGCCAAGGCCGGGGGCCAGTGCTACCTCGTGACCTCGTCCGTTGCGCTCCGCCACAGCGCCATGGCTGCCTCGCCGCCGCCGGAGCGCGGGCACGATGGAGAGGCTACGGCGGTGATTTGTCTTCCCTTGGCCCCCGCTACTGGAGAGACGACGAGTACTTCAGAAGCATCATGAAACCAAACAGGCGGAAATGCAGTTCACGTTTGGGCCGGACCACACCAGGCTGAGGCCCATTAACGATGCACTTTGCTGGGCTTTCCTTATATATATATATATATATTTTTTTTCCGTGCCTCCTCTTCAGTCTTCTCCGTCGGCGGGTGGAAGTGAAATGTCGTCTTGGAGATGGGCGGCGGTGGCGGTGGCGAGAAAGCTCACCAGAGTCTCCCAGTTGCGCACTCCAGGAGCCTGTACTGACGGCCTTCTCTATCGGTAGGAATTCATC
>DXKC01106407.1:0-15729 GCA_031170775.1 Cymbopogon citratus
CAAGCTGGTTGGCAAGGAGGAATGGGACCATCCGTCGTCTGTGGTAGATATGAAACTATACAGCTGCAGTTTGTTCTTCAAACCACGTGCACTATCATTGTGGGTTTGCTATGGGCAGCTGCAAGATCTGGGAATTAGTAGCTGCAATGAGCTTGTCTACTGGCCAGAGAAAATATTCCAAAGCTTGATTTCATTGCGGAGGCTACAGATTAGTAATTGCAATAATCTAATTGGATACGCAGCGGGAAATGGTCCTGATCAGCCAACATCAGGAAGGAGCCAACTTTTGCCCCATATAGAGTGTCTAGAGATATGTTGGTGTGAAAGTCTGGTAGAGGTGTTCAACTCCCCTTCTCTCAAGAGCATGGTAGTTTCAGGGTGTTGTAAGCTTGAGTCCCTATGTGGCAACAAACAGTTGAATCAAGAGGCTAGTAGTAGTGATGACGTGATTGAGGAGCTGTCACCATTGGCGGCCCCGAATATGCTTCTTCCATCATCTTTAGAATCTCTAAGAATATGTCACTCTCACGGGTTGTCAGAGATTGTCAATCTTCCCTCGTCCCTCAGGAAGGTAGATGTTCACAATTGCTCCAAACTACGGCTCATATCAGGGCAGTTGGATGCACTCAAAGACCTAAGAATTTACAAATGCCCAGAGTTGCGATCATTAGAATCATTATGCATCGATCTCTCAGCACTGGAAGAACTCTATCTGCACGATTGCATAAGCCTGGCATCCTTGCCCAGTGGACCAGAACCACAAGAATACTCATCTCTTTGTCGGCTTATAATTTGGGCGTGCCCAGGTATGAAACTGCTCCCTTCAGCTCTGCAGCAGCGACTGGACAGCGGCCTCGTGCGTACTACGAATCTGGATTATCGTCATAAATGTACGTATCAATCTTTCCTGTCCCTGTCAAAAAAAAAATGGGTGGACATGTCGCTATACATGTTTGCCTTGTCGTATCAAATCTCAACGCTTACTACATGCTAATTTTGACTGAAGTAGCGGATATATGTATTTAAAATCTTATTGAATTTCGACGATTCTTTGACATATATAGTTTTAGTGTTCTCCATGGCTGCCTGCTGGGCATCTCTACCTCTTTGCTGCTCGCTATCCTTTAAGCATTGCCTGGCCCCTAGATTTTTTTTACTAGAGATTTCATATATGCATGGACCAATTGTGATATATGTCCAAGAATTGTGTGATACTCCCACTTCCCACACCATGAGATGAATTGTGTGTTTAACATTGGACCAAATTTATACAGGCTGTTGACAACGGAACAAAAGAGTTTGACCGGATTATTAGCATATATAAACTTCTATTTGAAGGTTTATTGGTAGAGCTTTGATGACTTCTTTATATAATTAACAGGTCGCTTTCCACGGCTGCTTGGGCGTATCTGCTAATCGTTTAGTTTCTCCGCAACTTTCTTCGTTGAAGAGTGAAGGCCTTACCCCAAATGACATCAAAGCTAAAAGGTTACTATTAACCCACAAATTTGAATGCTTCCGGACTTACATGTTTCTTAAGTACAAGCTGCCAATAGATGTCACAACCCTACGACATCAAGAACTTATACAGCAAATTTATTGTGGATGAAAATAATATGTGCTCTGGTGTATCACTAAGTACCCTCGATCTGACAAACAGATGTTGCATTTGGTAAATCCATTGTTTGGGGGGATCCTTTACTCGATACTACAATAAGTTGAACAGAAGCTACAAATACTTCATTCTCTTGGCAAAGTTATATGTACCATATGGTTTCTTCAATGCCTGGTTGGTTTTGCTATTTCTTATTGTGATGGTACCTTACATATTTCTTGGAATGATAAAGCTAAAGCATGGGTTCTGGGGACATTGGAATTAGATACTTATTTGATCCATTCTCCCCTTTTTTTCCTATTACCACACATATCAGTGTGTAAATATATCTTTTTGCATTGGCCTTGTTTAGTTACCATATACAAGTACCATTGCAGTTATATAGACAGGCTATTCCTATCACCTACCACAGATGCATTTTATTCTACCAAGAATGCTAAGTTGATTTTGTTTCTTTTGTTTTACATGCAGCTTCGACGACACAAACTTGTCGATACTTCAGACTTCAACAAGTAGAGACCAGTGAGGTCTTGATTTTATCCCAGTTCCATTGACTGGGATTATTATTTCTCTAACATCCAAGTATGGTCAGAAGAAGTAATGTGCAGAATGTAACAAGTGAGTGAAAGTATGGCCAGAAGAAGTAATGTGCAGAACAAGGTGTAACAAGTGAGTGAATGGGCTATATAGCAGCCGAAGGAATACTCACATGGTACCTTTAAAGGTTCCAACTCTATATAAAGTCTCAATAATGTTGTTGAAAGGAAAAATATATAAGCATGCCATAGTGTAATCAGACATACAAATAGCTACTATGCATGTTCCTATACATAGTAACAATATATGTATACATGCATTTCACTATAGGCAACGTAAGTACAAACCAACATCTCTGTGAAAACCCATGCAAACCACGATATAAAAGTCATCTAAAGTCACCAAAAAATCACACATGTAGATGATATGATGATACACAACTTTGTAAAATATCTTGTCCAAACTCGACTTTTTTTTGTGCGATATAAAAATAATAAATTTCTAACAAATCATCTAGACAGCTTTCTGGCTTGAAATTTGTTACTTTTATATCTCACAAACGAAATCGAGTTTGAAAAAGATATTTTACAAGGTTATGTATCATCATATCATCTACATGTGTGATTTTTTCCCTTCACTATATCAATATTTACATGTGCTTATAGAAAATAGTAGCTTTATTTGTATAATCATCGTCTACTTGTATATTGGAAATAAATTATGAACAAATTATACACATTCCGTTGATGTGCCAAGTGGAGAGCAAATTGAACGATTGTGTATTAAAACAGGTTTTTGCAACTAATAAAGAGAAACCTTGTAGCAAAAAATAATAAAATTGATATACATCTTTGCAACTAATAATAGTAGAGGCTTAAGTGAATAATGTGATAAACGATCATCTTAAATTGCATAATTAGTCAATTCCACTCTTTCATGGTATTTGCACATGAATCACGTCGAGTTTGATGTACATTTTATTTGTGAATATGTGGCCTCGGTCACATTCCTGTGCTGTGCCCCATGTGCCTATGATTTCCCGATCCGTAGACAACTTCACCAAAGGTCTTCCTACATCTGTCTTCACCAAGTTTCGAACTAGTCTAAATGTCTAGCATCCTCCTGCTACAACCACATGGCAATGTTAGATGAATATAATGTGATGTGTCGTCATCTGCATCACATTCACTTTAAGCCTGAAATGCGCTACAGTACTCTATCCTACAACAGCAACATTGCCACTCATGGGATTTGACATCACCTCTCCACGGGGCAAGGACCATCCGGCCAATGCAAGAATGTTGCATTGCATGATCAAACAGATTATTCCACGCTTTCAAAAATTACATATGCTTGCGAGGGCAAAGAAGGAACCAAGTGCATAGCTTGTGAAATGATGTGTATTTGAACAGTCTAACTAAGCTCGTGGTGCCATCTGCCATGTGTAAATGATTGTATATATAATAGCCTAAGATTCATGTCACAATCATATCAAGTGTGCATTAAAAGATATGAAACCAGCAAGCCATAACGTCGCCTCAAGGTGGCCACGTCGCTCGCAATTCCTGGCCGTCCATTTTGCAAAAAAACACCCTCGAACTCTCACGGAATACATCCCTCCGTCCATGGTCCTCTCTTATTTCTTTTAGCAAAAAGATCCTCGAGCTTTTCCAAAATTGGACCCGTCGTCCAAGCGATTTAATGGGCTGGCCTGCCATACACGGGCCAAATTGGGCTAGATTCAGTCTAAATAGTCTTTTCTTTTTTGTGTCTTTAATTAAATACTATAATATGCTGATTTTATTTATTTCATATAAAATCAAAAGATATGAAACCAGCAAGCCATTACGCGGCCTCAAGGTGGCCACGTCGCTCGCAATTCCCGGCCGTCCGATCGGTCGGGCGGACAGCCCAGATTAGTCAAGTCCAGGCCATTTTGCAAAAACACCCTCGAACTCTCGCGCAATACAACCCACCGTCCATCGTCATCTCTTAGTTTTTTTTAGCAAAAAGACCCTCGAGCTTTTCCAAAATAGACCCGCCGTCCAGGCGATTCAATGGGTCGGCCTGCCATACACGGGCTGAATTGGTCTAGATTCGGTCCAAATAGTCTTCTCCTTTTTTGTCTTTTATTAAATTAAATACTATAATATGTTGACTTTATTTATTTCATACAAAAATAATAGGAGCTCCTAAAGCATGATTCCCACACATTAAAATATTAATCCAAATATTATAAATGTATTTTGTGAATGCTTTCTGATGTTGACAACCTCTAAAAAAGATGAATTTTAAATGTTTCAACAAACTATTATTTCAATTTCAATTAATAATAAGTTTACGGTCGATTTTTATATGAATCAAAATATAGACAACAAAATGAAAACTCGACGGTTAACATATACAATCATCCACAAGTAATAATTTGCAAATAACATGAATAAAAACACTAATACATTGCATAAACAATGCGTAGACTAATATATTTGTGCTTTTGTGCATCGCTTATTGAGCAAAACAAAAGAGATATATCTGTGTTTTTTCTTTGCTATGTCGTTATCTATAACAGCGGTGCATTTTCACAAATATAGTTGTGACGCCAACCCGCTCGCGCAAATCACTAGTGTCACTACAAGAGACTTAGACATTGAGGCCACACCCTCCATGTAACACCCAAAAATTTGCTTGCTTTTAAAATAATTAATTTGAATTAATTATGTATCTTGTGGGCATTTAACATAGACAAAAATAATAATTTTCTAGAATTAAAATACATCGTAGGGTTAGAAACATGTGTGTGCATACATGCTGGAGCATTTGATTTATTTGGTGTGGTTTTGACTAAAGTTTAAAAGGAATTCAAAACTTTGTTTGAAAATGTTATAGAAAAACAAAAGAAAAAGAGAAATCCCTTCCTCTCTCTTTTCTGTGTTTCTGGCCCGCAGGCCCACTCTTTTCCTTCCTGCTCAGCCCAGTGGCAAGCCAGCTCTTTACCTCCGGCCCAGCTCGCCAATTTCTCTGGCCCGTGGCCTTATTCCTTTGGCACCGGCCTGCTATTCTCGGTTTGGCCTTCAGCGCAGCAGCAGCCGTGCCTTCTGTCTACTATCACCGATCGACGGGACCCACTAGTCAGCGTCATCCTCTCCATTGTTCCCGAGCCGTGTCGAGCTCTGTTTGTCCGCCACGGAACGCGGTTCCTCCGCGAAGTCGGCAGCCGCCCACGCCCTTGCCCTGTCAAGCCACTGCCTTCCCTTTCACTGCTAGGTCGTGCCCTCGCGTCAGCACCCTGTTTCCTTGTTGACCTCAGCGTTCGTTCACCCGAGAGCACGCCCGCAATCATCGCCATGTCCCCGCCACCTTGCAGTTTCTGCCCGCTCCTGCCTATATATGTCGAGCGCCTCGCGCCGCGTCGTTCCTTTCCGAACCCTAATCGCAGCGCTGCCTTGCCCCCGCTCGAGCCACAGACCCGCCGCCACGATCTAAACCGCCGCCGCCGAGTCAATTCGCCTCGGTCATCGCCTTCCCGTCCTCGTATTTTCATCCTGAGATTTCCTTGACCTCACGAACAAGATCGGGCGTTCAATTTTGCATTTTGATGCTTATTCCGGTTCGTCATCCTGTGTAGGCTCTGTTCGTCCGCCCCGTTAGGCCGTGCGCCACCCTAGGTTGAACCCGCCCTTGTTTTCATCTGTAACATCCTCGATGTTATTAAGTAATTAAAATTTCAATCACGTAATTATATGCATGCAAAGCATTATTATTGGTGAGATTGAAATGCATTTATTAAATGATTTTCTATATATTGGTTGATTGTGTTTTAGTAATATAGGTGTGATGTGGTTTAATTATGTTTTGGAATACTTGAATGGTCTTTAGTTAGTCCATTTGTATGTTGGAATTCAAACTGAGTTTGAATTATAAAAGAAAAGGCTTAAAATCCTATTTTCCCATTTACCCCCTTTTCTATAATTCAAAATCTAAGTATATTTTGGATATGGTTCAAAAATAAACTTTCTTGCTCTCATTGAGATGAACAAATTTGGTATACAAAGTTTTTCAAGTTTCCTTATAATATCTGAAGTAATTTTGAAAAGATTCAAATCCAGAATTTGTTCCCTCTTCAATTTGAACTTCTAATTCAAAAACTATGTAGAATTTGAAAATGGTTTTCATACCAAAAGTGAAGGTCTTGAAAAGTTAGGAAAACTTTACATTTGAAGATTTTTCAAGTTCTTATATAAATTTTGGAGAAATTCAAAAGGGGGCAATTTAGGGTTTTCATATTTTCAAGTTTGAATTTGCATTTCAAAATCTATAAAGAATTTTGATATACTTCTTTAAGAAAAGTTGTTCATCTCATTAAAAGGAGCAACTTTTATTTTTAGAGATTTTTAAGTTGCTATATAAATTTAAAGTAATTTGAGATCTAGATGCAGTGGCAGTTTTGTAATTTTTCTGAAATTCACTAGCTATAGTACCCCAGCCATTAGGGCGGCGCCACTGCCTGCCTCGTCGGCGTGCCGCCGACCTTCCGACCTCTTCTAGGCGCGTCCGACCACCTGGACGACTTCGCGAACCCACCTGCTTCCTCCTTGACTTCTCCCTTACCTATAAAGGCCGTCCGCCGCCATCGTTGCCGTTCTTTTTCCTCTCCCTCTTCTTCCGCCATCGCCACCGAGCTCCTCTGTCCGCCGGTGAATTTCACCGCCGTTGCTCCATCTCCACCCACCTCATCTGGCCAAGAGCTTCGCAATTGTCTTGCGTTTCTATCGAGCTCACTCACGCCTTGTCCAGCCCCCGCAATCGACCGGCGCAGCTTTTCTTCCCCGCGGCCGGCCGGAGCACCACCACGAGCATCCTACCGCTGCCAGCCCGCTCAGGTGAGCCTCGTATCACTTTTCTTTGTGATTGAGCTTTGTTTGGTCACCGGGGATGAGGTCGGCCCCTCCGTTACCCGACGCGTCGCGCCGGCAAGCACAGCGCCGCCGTGCCGCCCTGGCCGCCGTGATATTTGCTACTGTGCTCTAGCTAGCTAGATAACCTCCTAGCCGAGCAGGGGATGGCCATGGGCAGTCCGTCAGTGTCCTTTCCACCGCCGGAGAACCCACCGACGGCAGGACTGACCGTTGGCCGAGCGTCGCCGGCCATCCCCTGCTCGGGAGTCCTGCCAGGACTTGTTTTTGTAAATTCAAAGAAGGACAGGGGGTTAGGTGAGAAGTAGATGACTCATTTGAATAGTGTCAAATAGTGTATGGACTTATTTATAAATTCTGATAACTATAAGGGCCTTTTTGCAAAGTCGGATTGGCCAGGCCTTGGCAGGCCGCGTGGGTCGGCCTGTCCGCGCAACTGGGCCACGCCTTGGGCCTATTGGGCTGGTTCCGGCCCAGTGAGCGTTTTGTCTATTTACGATGTTTTATTCTTTTTCTGAATTGATGAATAGTAATACAATTATTTTATTTTATATAAAATTATTTATAGCTCCAAAAATTATAAAAATTTTTGGGTAGCCTTTTTATGAGATGTAGAATATAGGAAAAATCTGAAATGTCAAATTTGGGTACTTTTTGAAGTAGATAAAATTACTTCTTTTAAATGGAAAAATGGATCTTCTATGATTTTTCTAGGATAAAATAATTATCCAAAAATTATGAAAATTGTTTTGCCACTGTTTCATGCTATGATGATGCTTCACAAAAAGTTTGGGCTTTATTTGAAGAAGTTAGTTTCTTTTATAATTTCTGCTTAATTTATTTTTTAGTTAATTAAGTTATTAGTTTATGACGGGTAAGTCTTGCTGAGTACCTCCTTGTACTCAGGATTCTATCCTATGTTGTTTTGCAGATCATCAAATGATGTTTGGTGATGTATCAATTATCTATCCCGTTGGAGATGATGTTTAGACCATGGGCAAGGTCATTCAATATCTCCTCTTCTGCTATTGCTGGGAACATGACTATTATGTTGGCACTCGTATTCTAAATTAAATATGTGGAAAAACTTTCGTTACAGATTTGGTTTTAAAACTATGGTATGCAATAACTCCTTTATAGCTCGCACTCCGATACTTCTGTTTTGAATTATATTGGAATGGATGTGACTTATGAATGGTAACCTGCTGAACTATTACGATCCTTAACTGTAATTGTGAAAAGTTTGAAATCCTTCAAGATTTCACGGACTACCGGGTTTATCGGATGTTAATTACGGAGAACAATCGTGTTGGTGGTTGTTTTCTTTACTTAATTTCCTATAAATTGGGTGGTTCTGCTACATCATCTCTGGTGAGTTCACCTCGATCTCCCCTTTTGTTTGGTACCAGCCATGTGAAGTTTGGTTCCCTAAATCACCCTATTCGCTAACTCCGGCAAGCTCCTCACCGCCGCCGCGGTTGGTTTCCCTCCGGCCGGTGCCGGTCTAATCCGGATCGTCCATCTCAGATCCGATGGCCAACAGTGCTCCATACCCTTTCGGCCTGTCGGTTTTGCAAAAAGGCCATTACAACTATTTCGGTATCAGACCCGCAGTCCTTGGCGGATTCCAGGAATATGTTTCATCGTTTGGAAAACGTATTTCCCATTTTAACATATTCAAATTGTCTTTTTCTATTATTTACAGAAATGCCATTTCATTCAAATGCTTACAAAATGTTCGTTTTAGCTTCGATTTAAGCCGTTCAAGTTGCGTTGGATTCGTAATTTAGTAACCTTCATGTTGGTACCACTATTCAGTAGGTTTTCAACTTTAAATTTAGAATTTATATTTAGTTAATTATTTTACTATAGAAAATCTTATAAAATTCTTGGTCGTTATAGCTCCTTTTTTTTATCTTGGCGTCTGTGTGATCGTAGCGACGTGTAGGATAGTTTTATATACTTTTTAAACTATTTTACATCTGTTGGTGTATTGACTTAGTTGTATCTCTTTGTTTGTCTCTTGTATGATTGCTCAGATGCTTGTGTGGTGTTATGTGCTGATCGAGTATGGTTGGTGAAGCTTTGCGTTGGTGATCTAGAAGAAGTGGATATCAAGAAGTTATCTGAAGATTTGGACTTGAAGAAGGATCTGAGTTTAAGGTAAGTATAGTTGGGTTTATTTTCTATATTTATGATCAAGTAACTTAATCAATGGTATGTGATGAATGATAAAAATGGCAACTTAACAAGATATGGACTTATCTGTGACTGAACCTCCGGGATTTACAGTACAACTGTGAGGGCTATATGGTTCTGATTTTAGTTCAGTATGGGGACCTTTTTCTAACAAGTTGGAGGAAGGGCCGATTCGGGATATAGACCTGCCGCTGTCCCAGAAATGCAAGAGTATAGGCTGCGGTTGTGTGCCTTGCAGGAAGAGGGGTTCTATATTCCGATGACTTAACGCCCCGGGTGTTACAAAGTGGTATCAGCTCAATGCTGGCTATAGGATGCAAGTCTAGTTAGAAACAGGTCGTTAGAAGTTTTAGAAGTTGATGCAAAACCCTTGTTCTAGAAACCTTGATATTTTCTTCTCTATTACTTCTCTATCCTTGATGATTGGTCTTCCCCTTGATGCTTATTTTGGAAAACCTTTGTTCTATCTTTATTCCTTGCTTTGACATGCTAATAGGGTTCTTTCTTACCTCATTCTTGTGTACTCTGTAGATTATAAGGACTTTACCCAAGATGTAAGAGCAACGATAGCAACCCAAGTTGAGTCATTGTTTGCTATGTGTACCTTGATGTGTTTGTTTTATTGTCATGATGTATTTGTTTGATTTGGAGTTTTGTAATGATTGTAATGAAGTTGTGTATCCCACAAATTCATTTTAAGCATAGAATTAAGTCTTTAGGTTAATGAACTTTGTAGTGGGGTTGATCTATCATGTTTCTACTTTTGCTGATTTCTAGAGTGGTCAGTAAAGTTTTGGTTATATCTCACAATTGGATCGTGCAAAGTTCATAAAATTTTTCTAGGAATAACTAGACTTCATTAGTTTTCCAACTCAAGAAGAATCACCCTGTTATCTATTTTGAGATAAGAGATGTAACTGTTCTAAGTTGAGGTTATGTACAGTTTGGAATTCTGAAACATTTTCTGGTATTTGATGATTTAGACAATTATGTTGTCAGAATCTGGAGAAATGTTTTATAAGAGAGTTGTAGGAAATTTTATAATATTTCCAATGGTGTAAAGTACAACTCTATTATATTAATAGAACAAGAGTTATGGTCATTTTACTGCACTGCTGTGTTCTTGCTCGTGAGGAAGTTTAGATTACTTGTTCTTGCTTTTTCATGCAAGTTTCTCTTGGATATTGAAGGTCTTCACTATATATTAACTCACTAGAAGGATATAAAAGGTACCCTTGGTCCTTAGTTCATTTTTTAAGGGGGGTAGCCACTTGGAAGAAGTTACAAGATGGAGGTTTCATGCATTCCAACATTTTGCATCACCGTATCTGGTAATCAAATGGTTGAGAAGTCACCACTAAGTGAAGGTATCTTTGGCTAAGATTGGTAATGAGTTCGATCATCTACATCAAATATAGGATTGGTATAGGTTCTAACTTTGAGCCAATTGCACTTGAAAGTTCCAAGACAAGTTGGATTAATAATATAGAATTGAGATCTTATGCAACTATAGTTGATTCTAGGAAGATTTAGAGAAGACCTCGATGTTGCACCGATCGTGGTAAGTAAATTTGGAGTAAAGGAGTTCCTACTTGGATGAGTTATCTGCAACAATGGAACCATAGAGTAGATTTAAAGAGACATTCTATCCTATAAGATGGTTGGAGGTATTATAGAATTGGACAAGTGTTTTCTCTATAATGCATCTCCATAGTTTGTAGATAAGCTTTATGTAAGGAAAGCAATGGACTATGCCTCGAGTTCACCATGGAAGCGTGAGTTAGACTAACTAACATAGGAATTAGAGTTATTCATTGTGGATCGTAAGAAATTAAAGAATCTTTAAGTTGGGATTGAGCTAGTGTCATTATAGCTGGATGGGATTGATTATGACCATGAGCTATTATGGGCCCATAACTTTTGCCTTGGTGTTTTGGAAGTAATATCCTTTTAGGTCAAGTGTGGCATTCATATAGAATATGAAGAATATATTTTCACTAAGGATTGGATTAAAGTTTGAGATCTCATGTTGGTTTGAGTGGCCAAAGGTTTATGACTTGGAACAATGTTATTACTTGGAGAAGAAGTCGTTATCGATGCTCTTAGCATTTGGAACTTGCTATGAAAATTCGAACGGCACCAAGGACTAAGAATCATCCCTCAAGTTGGCCTTTATAAAGTTGCTATATCAATGCTATAAGTTACCCCTAGGAACATTGGTCCATGTTCAGTTCTTAACCAAAAAAGAGAATTGATTTAACAAAAGTTGTTGCTTAAAAATTTTTTTGGTTTGGAGCAGCATCATAGTTTTGGAATTACTTGAGCAAGCTAATTTGAGTAAGAGTAACATAGTGCAAAGAAAAGTAGTGGATTAAGCATCACGTCAATTATAGAAATATGTTGGACTATTTGACTTATGGTTTAGAGTTATTCTTATGGAAATTGGAAGGAAAGTCCAATATGGATGAGATCTAAGTAAGAAGTATATAAGTTTTTACATCAAGTCAACTATGAAAGCGTGAGTGAGACAATCTGATGTATGGTCCAAAGTTATGCAGTATAATAGCTTGGAAGTAACATCTTGACATAAAGAGTGATGTCAAGGTAGATCATAGGAATCTAAGGGACATCTTCACCAAGTTGTGATAAAGCTAGTAACATTATTATTGGATTGGATTGGAATTCAATATTAGTGGGAGTTATAGTGGATCCATAATCCACTGTCTTGGATATAGTTTATGTCTTAGAAAGTTGGAGGTACTAACCTATTAGGCCAAGTGTAGCTTTCCTAACGAAAGAGAGTATGAAGACATTTTTGGGATTAAAGTTGGGTCAACATTTTTTTAGTAGAGAAATCAAAAGTTCATGATTGGGGAGCATGCCATCATATAAGCGTGCTTGGCTTGGAGCAATTTAGGATGGGTGACCGACCGGGAATTCCTTTCCGGGTGCGCACGAGTGAGGACAAAGTGCGCAGAAAAGACTGGTGTTGGTCTGTGAGGATAGTCTATGTCCTAGTTAGGCTGCCAGATATAAGCGGGCCCGGCCTCAAGGAGGCGGGACGTTACAGTAAAGGACTAAGAAATCATATTAAGGTTGAGTGTCTTAACCATAGCAATGTCTTAAAGATGTTAATGAGATCTACTTTCTGGATTAATAGGATCATAAGGGCAATTTAATTTGACCATACCATTACTACATGAAATTGAATGTAGAGCCTACTTTGGATTACAATTCATGAGTGCTATTTGGATGGAAGAAAGAGAATTACCTGAGAATTGTTTGGAGTACCCCTCGAGTTCATGGAACCAAGGAGCCAGTTATTTAGAGAAAGGTTAATTTTTGGGAAAGAGAAATGCACTGGAGGAGGTTATACTCGTCGTGGATAGACGGAGCATCACCTTAATCTCAAGGACGAGATTCTTTTAAGGAGGTAGAATTGCAACCCCCAAAAATTAGCTTGCTTTTAAAATAATTAATTTGAATTAATTATGTATCTTGTGGGCATTTAACATAGACAAAAATAATGATTTTCTAGAATTAAAATACATCATAGGGTTAGAAACATGTGTGTGCATACATGCTGGAGCATTTGATTTATTTGGTGTGTGGTTTTGACTAAAGTTTAAAACGAATTCAAAACTTTGTTTGAAAATGTTAAAGAAAAACAAAAGAAAAAGAGAAATCCCTTCCTCTCTCTTTTCTCTGTTTCTGGCCCGCAGGCCCACTCTTTTCCTTCCTGCTTAGCCCAGTGGTGAGCCAGCTCTTTACCTCCGGCCCAGCTCGCCATTTGCTCTGGCCCATGGCCTTATTCCTTTGGCACCAGCCTGCTATTCTTGGTTTGGCCTTCAGTGCAGCAGCATCTGTGCCTTCTCTCTACTATCACCGACCGACGGGAGCCACTGGTCAGCGTCGTCCTCTCCATTGGTCCCGAGTCGTGTTAAGCTCTGTTTGTCTACCACGGAACGCAGTTCCTCCGCGAAGTCGGCAGCCACCCACGCCCTTGCCCTATTGAGCCGCTGCCTTCCCCTTTCACTGCTAGGTCGTGCCCTCGCGTCAGCACCCTATTTCCTTGTTGAACTCGACATTCGTTCGCCCGAGAGCACGCCCGCAATCATCGCCATGTCCCCGCCACCTTGCAGTTTCCGCCTGCTCGCAGCGCTGCCTTGCCCCTACTCGAGCCACAGACCCACCGCCACGCTCTAAACCGCCGCCGCCGAGTCAATTCGCCTTGGTCGTCGCCTTCCCGTCCTCGTATTTTCATCCTAAGATTTCCTTGACCTCACGAACGAGATTGAGCGTTCAATTTTGCATTTTGATGCTTATTCCGGTTCATCATCCTGTGCAGGCTCCGTTCGTCCTCCCTGTTAGGCCGTGCGCCACCCTAGGTCGAACCCACCCTCGTTTTCATCTCTGGTGAGTTCGCCTCGATCTCCAATTTCGTTTGGTACCAGCCACGTGAAGTTTGGTTCCCTAAATCGTCCGATTCGCTAACTCCGGCGAGCTCCTCGCCGCTGCCGCGGTTGGTTTCCCTCCGGCCGGAGCACCGCCCCTTGTTGCCGGTCTAATCCGGATCGTCCATCTCAGATCCAATGGCCAACAGTGCTCCATACCCTTTCGGCCAGTCGGTTTTGCAAAAAGGCCATTACAACTATTTCGATATCGGACCCGCAGTCCTTGGAGGATTCCAGGAATACATTTCATCGTTTAGAAAACGTATTTCCCATTTTAATAGATTCAAATTGTCTTTTTGTATTATTTACAGAAATGTCATTTCATTCAAATGCTTATAAAATGCTCTTTTTAGCTCCGATTTAAGCCGTTCAAGTTGCATTGGATTCGTAATTTAGTAACCTTCATGTTGGTACCACTGTTCAGTAGGTTTTCAACTTTAAATTTTGAATTTATATTTAGTTAATTATTTTACTATAGAAAATCTTATAAAATTCTTGGTTGTTATAGCTCCGTTTTTTGTGATCTTGGCGTCTGTGTGATCGTAGCGACGTGTAGGATAGTTTTATATAATTTTTAAACTGTTTTACATCTATTGGTGTATTGACTTAGTTGTATCTCTTTGTTGTCTCTTGTATGATTGCTCAGATGCTTGTGTGGTGTTATGTGCTGATCGAGTATGGTTGGTGAAGCTTTGCATTGGTGATCTACAAGAAGTGGATATCAAGAAGTTATCTAAAGATTTGGAATTGAAGAAAGATCTGAGTTTAAGGCAAGTATAGTCAGATTTATTTTCTATATTCGTGATCAAGTAACTTAATCAATGGTATGTGATGAATGATAAAAATAGCAACTTAACAACATATGGACTTGTCTGTGACTGGACCTCTGGGATTTACAGTACAACTGCGAGGGCTACATAGCTCTGGTTTTAGTTCGGTATGGGGACCTTTTTCTAACAAGTTGGAGGAAGGGCCGATTCGGGATATAGACCTGCCGCTGTCCCAGAAATGCAAGAGTATAGGCAGCGGTTGTGTGCCTTGCAGAAAGAGGGGTTCTATATTCCGATGACTTAGCGCCCTGGCTTTTTAGACGAAACCTTTGAAATACTTCATAGTGAACCCTGTCGGCCTTCCTTGGTAGTGGGCTAAGAGGTTGACGGGTCTCGGGCGAAAGGGTAAATCACGGCTCACAGTGCAAATGTACATGTTGACGGTAATTAACTCCAATTCCAATCCATCAGCTTCGGTATAGGACTGCATAAAAAGAAACAAAGAATGTAGTTATAGGGTTTTATTCTAACGAAGTTCCACGAGTTGTCTGCCCTCACTTGTTTTGCAGGATATCTAATATTTTATACATAAAAGTATCCCAAGTGATGAATCTGAGCATACCATTGTGGAGAGCTCGTTGAGACGATCGAGATGGACTAACCATTTGCTATATTTGGGGTTACGGAGGGAAAGTCCTCGACGATTACGACTTGAAAGACTCTAGAAGACCCTAGAACCATCATCATCCACAAGATCAGGGACCCAACTGTCAGAAGATCAAAGATTCAGAATATCTGAACTCTGTAGGGGTATATCCAGCAGCTGACCGAAGGAAGAATCCAACCACGGCACGATTACTTCAGAAAATAATCCAAAAGGTGGCACTAGAAGGATCTAGAAGACACCAGAAGACACCAGAGCGAAGGTGGGACCCACCTGGCACCGGGCCAGGTTGGTCGACCTGGGTGGGGCCCACCTATCAGCCATCTTCGTCTCACAGCCTTCCACCGCCATTGAGGTTCCATCTACGCCGCCCATTAAGTCAGTTTGATCCGAGGGTCACGGCTCCTTTCTAGGGGCTATATAACCAGACCCAGACCCTCCCCCTGAGGAATTATTATTCAATCACTATTCATTCATTATTCATTCAATCCACCATCAGATCAGAGGTCCTTTGAAGGACAACCGAGAGCACCCACCATCCTAGGCATAGCTAGATAAGAATTAGAAGTAGAAGGCG
>DXKC01106473.1:0-15770 GCA_031170775.1 Cymbopogon citratus
TTTTTTGACAAATAAATGAGCAAGCTTTGATCTTATCACAATTATAGAGAGTACATTAGCTTATTCAACTTTTTTAGCAAAGCTTCCGGAAACATAACCTTTCTGAATATTCTTAAGGGCTTGTTTGGATGTCCATATATTTGTCTCAAACCATATGTATATAAGTGGATTGGAGAGGAAATTAGTTCAAATATACTCTCCACCACTACTAGAAATGTGTTCATCAATGACGATTAATTACTATTTTCATCATAGAACTAATGCTTTCTATGACGAAACCATCATTAGTCAGAAGTGATAGAGTTTTGTATGAAGAGTAATGACGAAATCGAACTAAACGTCATAAAACAACAAAACTAAATCGTCATAGATCGTTTGGGTCGTGCACCGCCTCGAGGAAGTGGCTCTATGGTCCCACCCGCGGGTCCGACCTCGATGACGTGGTGATGCGGTCCCACAAGCGGGTCCCAGCCTCGATGACGTGGCGCCGTGGTCCCACTAGCGGGTCCCACCTCGATGACGGGTCCCGCCGCGATGACGTGGCGTTGTGGTCCCACCAGCGGGTCCCACCTTGATGACGTGGCCAGCGGGCTCAACCAGCGGGTCCCTCCGCGATGACGTGGCGCTGTGGTCCCACCAGCTGATCCCACCGCGATGATGTGGCCAGCGGGTCCCATCGTGATGACATGGCGTTGTGGTCCCACAGGCGCGTCCCAATGCGGCCGAGCAGCCTTTCCCTGCCTTTTTTATTTGGCAAACAATATTGCTCCAACGGAGCTTCGAACCAATGTGGTTCGAGCTAAATACATGTGCATCTAAACAAACCTAAGGAAATGTTTCTAACAATGGTTTTCTCTCAGAAATAAAATCGAGTTCTGTTGGGAACTCCGGTACATTTAACATATAATATTTTTTAATAACTAGGTGGATTCCCCACGCGTTGCCGCTGGATTTTTTTAAAACTAAGTCTTTTATATACGTAACATTTATATATGGTATATTCTTTGTGTATACATGGATAATTAGCTAATGAAACAAATAGCACAAAAAAGTGTGGTGTTCATGGTCCCGTTGAACAGAAAATATTCAAACAATAAGCAAAATTATTAAATAGTTGAAAAGAACCCACTTACCTGATCGTGCTCGCCGCTCAGCTGCAATATGCTGATGATATGCTCCATCGTCGGCTGCTCGTTGCTAGTGTGCACGGTGGGCTGCAGGGGTGGCACTTGGTGTGGGCAGCGCCACGTACGTAGTCTATTTACCTTCGAACGATAGTTGGAAGTCGCAGGTCGTGGAAGCAGAGCTTTTTGGTCGTCAAGCCACCAGGGTCATCTCCTCATCGTTATACATGGATGACAGGATTGGAAGTTTGCGAGAAGCACGAGCGGCACAACAATATAATTCATCCTTTGTAGCACACACTGCATCGAATTAAATGAGTGAACGGCGCGCGGTTCGAATCCTTCTGCTTTCTGGCAGTAGTTTTAAACACATTTAGTGGAGCAGATCAGGTTGCCATGCAGTGGAGGCGTGAGTTATGAAGTGAGATGACTAACTGATTTAGTGGGTGATGCTGAGATGACTCAAGGATATGCAAGAGCAAGTATTATGGTGGGCTGTAAGAGGCTAAATGCTAATGTGGAGGAGAGAAGGGAAGTGAGAAAAAGGAGGTGGGCTGTAAGCTTACAGCCTGCTTGGCACAAGAACGAAGACAATATGTGAGAGAGACAAGTGGGCCATATGTTGGTGGTACTTGCTCTAAAAGAAATGGGCTAGTGGGTCTTAGCTTAATTTATACAAGTTTAAGATGTGTTCATTAGGTGTCATAAACATCGATCGCTGTCCTTTTTAATAAATTCGATCAAATATAAAAAATTAACTTAAAACGATTTTAGTATTTTATTTATTCAGGGACGGGGTAGTATATTTATTTGAAAAAGAAAATATCAATGAACTAAGAAAGATCTGGTTTTAATAATGCCCATGGATCGATCAATCTGGGCATGGCGATTAGACTAACCACCGACTGCATAGAGCTAGAGCTAATAATTTATAAGGAATCAGTTGGGCGTTGGCCGATGGAGACAACCAACGCCAACTCTGGCTCTTGGTTTGCCCCGGCAAGACAAAATGACTTACAGTTTTATACAAGATTATTAATTAAGGAATCCATGGTACCTTTTGTTAGAAAAAAAAATTTGAGTGGGGATCGTTCCTACTAGGACGTAGTGTGGTTGGACTGTTTGGCTATTTTAACCCCACTCATGGTAAATCAGATATTTTATGGTACACATGTCAGCTAGAAATCTGCATCATATTTTGGTGAGGACCATCCCTACCAAAAACTTTTCCCCTTTTTTGTTGTCAATCGAGACAAAATCGTTCAATTTATGGTGTCATTGTATCATGTCATGTAGTATATAAGACAAATGCAAATATGGTATAGCTCATTCAATCTTTAGTGTCATTGTATCTTGTGAATGGCTATCTAACAAGACAAAATAAAGTATGACAGTACATCATATCGGGGTGTTTTGAAACGCTCTGCAGAAAAAGAGTGATAAACCTTTTCTAAAGTGAGCATGTTGCATGATGGAGACTCGCTATAGAAATTTTCGCCAAGCATGGATAGTCATCGCTAAAAAGGCTTAGTGCTTAGCGATTTATCAATTTTTCTTTTGTTTCATTTCGCTCTTTGAGAGCTTAAAAATAGCAAGAGGATGGGTATGTAATGAGAATTGATTGTGTGCAAAACTCTTGCAGAGATCAAAATAAAAATTCATTTTTCTAAAAAATCATATTAGGGCATGTGTCTAGAAATACCAAGTTAATTAATATATTTGTTGTATATTACAGAGTGGTTGAGAGCGTGGGCGGAGGAGTAGAAGGTTTGGCCCCTGGAGACCAAGTAGTTCCGATCTTCACCGGGGAGTGCGGGGAATGCGTCTATTGCAAGCCCGACAAGACAAACCTATGTGGAACCGTGTGGATCCTTCCAAGACTAGAATGGTGTATGGCAACGGCAGAGGTTCTCTGTGGTGGACCGGCGGTCCGGCGTGCAGCAGCCAGTGTACCACTTCCTCAACACCTCCACCTTCACCGAGTATACCGTGTTTGATGCGGCCTGTGCCGTCAAGATCAACCCCAAGGCTGTGCCACTATGGGATCCGGCTGCTTTGCCTAGTGACAGCGGCTTTGCCGAGTGCAGCACTCGACAAAGTGGGCGTCATCGTAACTTTCCAACGTAACGCGTGAATTCTGTGCCGAGTGCCAAAGCGGCACTCGACAATGTCTTTGCCGAGTGCTCGATATCCCACACTTAGCAAAGAGACCTTTGCCGTGAGAGGATATGCCTAGACCTCTTTGCAGAGTGCAACACTCGGTAAAGGCTTTGACAACTGAAGTAGTGCCTTTGTCGAGTGCCTAAGACAGCCGAATCCTGTAGTGCGCTGCACAAGATGTGCCTCCTCAGCTGAGACATCTCCATAGGTGGTCAAATTAATAATCAATTAACATCGTCCTCATATTTTCACAAACAAGCAATACACATCAGACCAGTTTTGTGGAACCATATATAGTTTCCCATGTTTTTGGCATGTGTGGGAGCTGCGTGGAACACTGCAGATGTTTGGGTTAAACCGATCAGTTCAGGGTCACCACTGCCAACTTTAAACATTTATTCAATACTGGTGAAAAAATATCAGATGAGCCTTTCATATAGCATCACAAGCAGTGCAAGTCTTCTATATTCCTGAACATGCTGGTTCTGAATGGGTTTCTGTTCATCAGTCCAAACCAAGAGACTTCTATGATATGGATAATTTGGAGATAGAGCACCTAGATAATGGTAATGGAGTAGTTCTGCCATTGCTTGATCTAAATGCCAAGGTGACTGTGGATGTTATTAATGGGGTTGTCCTCACTACTAGGACAGACATAGATGGTATAATTGTTGAGCCTACAAAGTAAGTGTTATTTATGCAATATGTGATTGCTTCGTTCATTGATTACTTAAAATTTTTGTTTCCTGTCAATTTGTATTATTATTTTTATTTCTGATATAAGGAAAAGACTGCTGATCCATTGTACCTTTTTAGTAGAAAAAATGTCAAGCACAAGAGGAAGAGGTAACGGAGATGATGGCGTGACTGAGTATGAGAGGCAGAAATGGGCTCAAGTTGCAAGAAACAAGGAGAAGATGGAATCCCTTCATCTTATGCAGCTGAGTGCCGAAGTCTAGCCTCCCCAACAAAATAAAGATCAAAGGTTAGCCTTGTGCTAGAACATTTCTCACCTAGATGAGATACTTCAGATTATGTGTGCGCTTGCCTTCATTGTACACCAGAATGAACAACATCTGTAAACTAGTACAAATACTAATTGACATTGTTGTGTGCATTTTCCTATTGAGAACTCATAACCCAAGTGATGCAGCCATTGAACATCATAATTTGCGACGAAGACCACAAAGGAATAATGTTCAGACTGCAAATGGGTAGATTATTGATGATCCTGATTATGAAGTTGTTGGAGATTTCTTATGTGCCGATGAAGGTAGTGTATTTCGGAAAAAAATGTTAGAACATTTGCTGCAATTTCGTGCTACAATATCTGAGAACATATGCTAATATTAGCTTCTCATCTGTACAGATTTGCAGAGTGTTAATCAAAAGAGGAATGGAAGGAAAATCATGACAATGAATGACATATTCTCAAGGAAACCTAACATGTCCAAAATCAAAATAATGGCCAATGCATTTGGACGGCCTATAGGAGAAAATTATAGGAAATTTGCTAGTGACATTGGTTGTTTTGTTGACACCCAAAAATATCCTAGGAGGTCAAAGACAATTTGAGCAAGTAATATACCTCCTGGATATAATGGTGGTCAAGTGGCATCAGGACTTATAGCATCTGCAGAAGTCTGACGCCATATGTTTTTTTAGCATCTGACCGTCTGACGCTGTAGGCGCTTTTAGCGTCAGGCCATCCAACGGTAAATCTGGTGTTGTGGGACCATGGTGACCAACGCGAATAGGTTGGTGAGGGGGAAGGTGTCGATGTCGCATTGGCAAGGAAGTCGACATCGAAGCGCAGTTGCATCTGGCCCATCGACGTCAGTATTACGACATACGGTGGTGATATTGAGGAGAATAGTCAGGAAGACAAAGAGAGGATTAGCCATTGTTCATTTCTTCTGGGAAAATCTTCTTCTTGAGGGACTAATTCTGAAAGTAGTCCTCCAAGGAGGGTTGCTTCCACGGTAATGGAGTGTGGGGAGAAAGTTCATAGGAGGAAGATGGCGGTAAGCGAAATGGGAGGAGAGTTCATGTGAGAGGTTATATGGTCAACAATGGAGAAGGGGGTAATGCTACCTATGTTTTGAGAATGGGTGACCACGTATAAGTTACGCAAGCTAGAACTAGCGATCGAGCGTGACGCAAGACAGGACAAAAGGATTTATCCAGGTTCGGGCCGTGGATTGTGTAATACCCTACGTCCTGCGTCTCTGTGGATTGTATTGCCTTATGGGAAAAGCTGAGTTGTAGGGTTCCTCCTGCCCGCCTCCTTTTATCTAGAGTTACAGATCCTAGGATTATGGTACGGGATAATTACAATCATACGTATCCAGGAAAGATATGAGATTCCTATTATCTAGAGTGCCTTGTACGCCAAGGCGCCTCCTTGTGCCCGAGCAGGGCCGCCGACCAACGCTTGTTGGCGTCCCTCGGGCTTGATCTTGTCGTCCTAGGCCTTCCGAGCACGGGGCCCAAAGATAGCCGTGAGGGTATAGGGGTTAATACACTCACAGCCTGTCCCCGAGCATTATGAATCTTGAGGAGTACGCCATCTTGACAGCATTCAAAGACTCCATCATGATGATGCACATCCGAAAGGTTGCATGATGCTCTTGAAGAAAAAGAAAAAAAAGATTCCGACATCCTTCTAACGTGGTCCCACGTTAACATGTGGTGTTAGTTCCACTAAAATGCTAACATGGGCGATCTGTCTGGAGATAGGACCAAAGTCACTGCCAGGTGACATGGTCCCACGTAGTCCCCAAGGTTGACAGAAGATGAGTATGTTGTGTCAAGCTTATGAGATGATGAGAAAGAATTATGCACTCATTGCTCTAGTCCAAGACTAGCTCAGACGCTTGGAAGGACAAACCCGTGGCTCCAAGAGGCCTGAACCGTCGATTGGTATACCGAGTGATCATCGAAGATGATCAGGCTGAGTCCCCAGCTCTCAGCATGGAAGGAAATGTGGCAACAGGAGACCTGAGCCATCGACTGGTCTGCCGATGGAAAGATGCGCGTGGTCTGGCCAAGTAGTCTGGCCGAGTCCCTAGCCCTAATGCATGGAGGGACACGTGGCAACAGGAGGCATGAGCCATCGACTGTCTGCCGAATGAAGGACATACGTGGTCTGGCCTAATCCCCAGCCCTGATGTGTGGAGGGACACGTGGCAACAGGAGGCCTGAGCCATCGACTGTCTGCCGAATGAAGGACGCACGTGGCCTGGCCGAGTCCCTAGCCCTGACGCATGGAGGGACATGTGGCAATAGGAGGCCTGAGCCGTCGACTGGTCTACCAAAAACTGAATTTAAAGATGGGCTCTATTATTTTGTGGTACAGCCCATAGCCGTTGCTGGGCCGTGTAGTCATGGGAGTCAAACCCTAGAAGTCAAAGCGTCGGTTCGGCTATGCATATAAACGCGCAGCCGACTCAGTGACGCTTTAGTTGCTCTGCTTCCATTGAACCGTCGGCAGTTCCCAAACTCACCCAGCCGCATCCGCTTCCCAAATTGAACCGCATCCGCCCAGATCCAACTTACGCCATCCCATTTCTTGCACCAAGATCATCGATTAGAGCAATGGCCGGGAGGAAGAGATTGAGGAAGGCGTTTGATGCAGCGGTGGATAAGATGGCGGGGCAGAAGGCCAAGGCGGCAGTGCAGGAGCCGGAGGTGTACGCGGCGGACCAGTTGGAGAAACACTGTCCACCGTCGATGTCGACCATGAAGTCGCTGAAGAAACTGGCGGCGGACGGACTACTACCGGCAGCAGAGTTAAAGGTATGGCGCCCACCGCCCAAAGAGCATAGGATCCCCTATCTAGATAATGGGGAGATAGTGATCTTCGAAGATTTCGTCCTCCGGGGGTTAGGGTTGCCAATTCAAGGATTCTTGAGAGATTTATGCATTTACTGGGGGATTTCAATCTGCAATCTTGATCCCAACACGATTCTGACGGTATCCATCTTCATCGCGTACTGTGAGGCGTACTTAGGAATTCTTCCCCATTTTAACCTCTTCCGCCATTTTTACTGCTTGAGGAAGAAAGGTACCGGCACGGGGGTTCAGAAATAGCAGGGGGATGCTACATTAGGCTCCGGGATGGGATGAAGGCCAAGCGGTTGGACATCCCTCACGGTACTCCTCTGAAGACCTAGACCCAGAGGTGGTTCTACGCGCAGCACAACCAAGATCCCCAAGTAGTCCCATGCAACATAAGCCAAGTGCCCAGACTGATAGAGAACTGGCAGAAGGAGCCGAGCAGAGATCAGATGCTCCAAGTGATGGACCTCCTGCAGCTAATCAACATCGAGACCTTTACTGGTGCAGTGGTATCTAGACTGTTCTTCATGCGGCGTGTGCAGCCATGCAAGGAGAGGGTCAGGGCGATGTATGACTTCCTCGATGGGAATGATCCGTCCGAGGAAGATCAAGCACCAAAGGGTCCAGCTTCTGGGGATGAGGTGACACAGCGTCTGAATGCTATGTTGGAGAAAAGGTATATCGACACATATCCCCGTAAGCCGCAGATTCCTTTTTGCGCAGCTGACCCGCCTCCTAAGGTAACTTTGATATTACTTCTTAGTAATGGCCTTCTGGTTATGATGTCTCTGTATTCATATTAGCTTGTGTGGTCTGACTGACCATGTTTGGGCAGGATCGAGGCGTTTATTTCTCCTCTGTTGAACTAGAGCAGTGGCCGATTGAAGAGGCCATCCAAGGACAAGGACTGGGCCAAAAACGGCGCTAGCCCGTGATTGATGATGATTCCCCCAGCGGTGATTTTGAAGAGAGCTCTTCAGCTCAGGCTCGCCGGGCAGTTGTTGGCAAGAGGCCATTGGTGGCACAGCCGAAGAAGAAGAAGCCAACCACGCTGCTCACCAGAGGTAGCTTGATGCTTGGTGGTCGGAATGCGGATCCGGACACCACATTAGCTGTCAGTATAGATTCAGACTCGTCTGATTCTGACGATCTGCTGACTCTGGACGAGCGGACGAAGCGGCGGAAGGTAGCAGGGAGTCCTCCTCCAGTTAATCCAAAGGCGATGTATCTGAGCACGTCATCCCACTAGGTCACCAGGCCGCCATCGCCAGTCCAGAGCACGGGGCAACCGCAAAGCTAGAGTACCCAGCGCCCCCCAGTACAGACCATCGGGCCCCTGACAGGCCCGAGCACGCAACAGCCAATGAACCAGAGCACTCAACCACGGTCAGGCCAGAGCACGCAGACGACGTCTGTAAGGCAAAGTGCTCTGCCTTCGACGCAGAGCACATGCCCTGTGCTAGGAGATGGACGCGGTACACAGGAGACGGAGGCGCCGGATGGTGGTATTGACGCAGAGGCCGACTTTAACTTTGGCGTTGAGTTCAAGGAGTCGTTGAGGTAAATAATTGAGCTATCACTTGTGCCTTTTTTGATCTTGTGATGCAAAGTATTTGACAATGTTAATATGTGATGTAGGCCCGCCTCAACTAAAGAATTGGCACCGAGAACCACCTGCCAGAGCAACGTCGCCTCCCCTAACAGTGGAGCCATCTGCGCAGAAGACGGTGACTGAAGACACCGCGGCGGATGCCCAAAATGCTCTCGGGGGCAGGACTGAAGCTGCGGATGCCACCACAGGACCGACACCAAATGAGGGGGTGAGCTCCAGTGCATCTATGTTGGCGTCAGGACCTGTGTCCGGCACAGCTCCTTCCCCAAGTCGTGTTGCTCCAGGAGAAAGCGCCCCACATGAGCCAAGACCTGATGGGATCAACCAGGGTGACGATGTGGAGGAGATCATCTGTGAGCCTGCTGCGCCACTCCAACAGGTGCAGACCATGCGCCGGGTGGGCGAAGTGTACAAAGTCTATCAAGAGATAGATAACTAGGAGGTCGGCCCTGAGATTGATGGACTTCTGACGAGGCTTCGTGCCCACATCAAGGTAATTACTTTGTGCTTTATATGTTACTTGCAGTCTGAAACATGTCGCCTGACGTATCATTCTGTTGTGCAGTCCCTTGAAGACACTGCTGAGCAGTGGAGGCGGACCATCAACAGGCTCGTCCCAGTGTACGAGCAGTCAGAAGACTTGAAGAAGTCCTTAGCTGAGCTGGAGAAGCAGACACAGGAGTACCAGACCAGAGAGGGTCAATGGCTGAGCGAGAAGGCAGCCCTGACAGATAGGGTAGCTCATCTGGAAGCAGCCCTGGCAAATCTGCAGGGTCAAGTTTCGCCATTGGAGGCAGCTAACAGAGGTAATCAGTGTGCTTCGCCATTGTATGCATCTGGGGCTTTTTGTCTGATAAGGTGTACTGTTGCAGAGCTCGTGGAGCAGAACTTCAAGAAAGATCAGGAGCTTGAACAGTTGAGAGAACAACTGAAGTTGAAGGATAATGAAGTAGACAGTAAGTCCCCTGGCTTTGGTTGAACTACGTATACTGTTGGCCCTTTGGTCACCTCTAACGCATGAGTTTGGTGTTTCAGAAACCAAATGTCGTCACGTCGTCCAGACTCAGGCCACGCAGAAGACCATTCAGGCGCTCCAAACCAGGTTGAGGGCCTTCACCGCCTACATGAAGCCTGTGGTGCGAGCTATCTTCGCCCATGATCCACTACCGACGGAGCCAGCAGCTGAAGCTGATGCTATCGTGGACCGGTCTCGGAGGTTATGGCCCAGTCTAAAGTACTTCGTCAAGCAAGCTGCAACATTCACTGCCTGCAATGTTCTGGCCAGAGTGCAGTCGCACTATCCCACTGTGGACGCCCAAAGGTATGCAGAAGGACTTGCGACAGGGACAACTCTAGAGCAGGCGATGGCGCTCTGGACAGCCGCCGGGCCTATTGCAGATCCAGTAGTGAAGACCCTTGCATTCTTTGATGAATCTGCTCAAGGTAGTAGTGGTCATTAATGTAACAAAAATGATATAAACATGTTGCCTGACCAGTTATTGTTGTAACCAGTAGACATGATGTTGAGAATGAGTAAGCCCGTAGGGCGTTGTTTTTAATGTGTTAGTTTTTTTGTCAACTGTTTTAAGATGTATGGCTTAGACAAATTTAGTTAACCCTATCAGGTGACTAGTGCTTCGCTAGTGAACAGCGCGATTACCAGGATCACTAGGAGTCTACTACCGTCGGGGAGCTACTGCCGAATCTCCTAGTACCGTGTGGCGCGGAGCCGTAGCACATAGTCAGAGGATCGAGGCAGTGCCTTATCAAACTATCCTAGTCCAGCCATGTATTGTACAACAGGACATATATGAAAAAATATTGCATGAATGATAGACATTGCATGAAAATATGGATATAATGAAGGGTTGCCGCTGAGGGCACTTTATTAATAAAAATACATAAACGTGTAGAAAAAAGGTACATATCTTTATATGGCGATGCGGCCGACTACGGGTAGAAATGTATCAGGTTGTCAATATGCCAAGAATTTGGGATATCGACGCCAGTCAACATGCAAAGTCTATATGACATTGGTCGTGTCACCGCTTTGATCCTGTAGGGTCCTTTCCACCGTGGCGATAGCTTGTGGATGCCGTCTGTCCTCATGATTCATTTCAGCACCATGTCACCAACCATGAAGAGTCTGCCGTTGACGTTGCGGTTATAGTAAGGATGCAAGGTGGCCAAATATTTGGCCGTCCGAGAAACAGGTGTCTAGTCGGCGTTCTTCAGAAGCGTTGACGTCGATGATCCTGGCTTCATCTGAGGCATCTTCGTCGTGGTATTCAACCCGAGGAGAGCGGAAAGCAATTTTAGCAGGTAAGACTGCCTAGGATCCGAACACCATGAAGTACGGTGACACTCCAATGCTCCGACAGGGTTGGGTAGGCAAAGAGTTACCTCCAGTGCCACAAAAACATACTTGACTTTAATGCTCATTTCGTCATAAAAGTCGAAGAAGTGGCTTTCGGTGATGGTCGTACCCAGATCGGTAATGATATTGTTGGGTACTTCGAACCTGTAAATAACCTCTTTGAGGAAATCTACAGCCTTTTATGTGGTAGCAGTCTTCAGTGGCTTGTATTCGATCCACTTGGTAAACTTATTGATCAACACATAGACGTATTCGAACCCGCCTGGCGCACGTCTGAATGGGCCTATCATGTCCAGTCCCCAGCATGAGAAAGGCCATGAGGAGGGTATCGTCTGGAGCTCATGAGCCGGAACGTGGATTTGTTTCGTGAACATCTGGCACTCCAGACATCGGCAAACCATGTTCTCGGCATCTGCTACTGCTGTAGGCCAGTAGAAACCTGCTCAGAAAGCTTTGCCGACCAGCGTTCTGGATGCGGCGTGGTTACCACACATGCCTTTGTGGATTTCAATCAGGAGCTCTTTACTAGCTTCCTGTGTAATGCATTTTTGGAGCAAGTCGGCTCTTGAATTCTTGTGCATTAGTTGATTGTCTACGATGACGTAGTTGCGTGCACGTCGCACCAGGCATTCTGCCTCTGGTCTATCTTAGGATACACAATGGTTCACAAGGTATTCAATGAACAGGTCCCTCTAGTCTGGTTCTGGCGGGGTAGGCTGCTCGGTCGGAGCGTGGTTTGGACCCTGCTGGTCTGGAGTTTGGCCGTCATCTGTTGAGTGGTCTGGACCTTGCTGTGTTGGAGGATTGGCATCTTCCATTATTGTGTCCTCGTCCACAGATGCCACTACCTGGTCAGTAGGAGGCGCTGAAGCGGCTGCTGTGGTCGGCTCTGGTGCAACGGAGGGTTTTAGTAAATCCTCAACAAAGACACTAGGAGGAACATTATATCACGATGAGCCCAACTTGGAAAGTTCGTCTGCTCCCTTATTATCTGCTCTGACCACATGTATGAACTCAAGGCCACAAAACTTACTCTCCAACTTTTGGATCTCAGCTACATAGGCATCCATCTTCTCGTTGTTGCAATCCCAATCTTTGTTGACCTGGTTGATGACCAGGGTAGAGTCGCCGTAGACTAGGAGGCGTTTGATGCCGAGCTCAATAGCAATGCATAGGCCAAATAGACATGCTTCATATTCAGCGGCATTGTTAGATGCTGGGAAGTGAATGCGTAACACATACCGTAGCTCGTCCTTAGATGGAGCAACGAAGTAGACCCCTGTGCCGGCACTGTCGATGTTTAGCGATCCATTGAAGTACATCTTCTAGTGCTCGGCGCTGGTATCCGACGGAGGCAGGGTAATTTCTATCCATTCTACCAGGAAATCGGCCAGGGACTGGGATTTGATTGCGGACCGGCTCTTGAATTCAAGGGTGAACTCGCTGAGCTCTAATGCCCACTTGACCACACGTCTGCTGGCATCTTTGTTGTGGAGCACATCCCCTAAGGCGGTATCTGTCATCACCGTGATTGGGTGTGCATGGAAATAATGTAGCAGCTTCCTTTTAGTGATCAGGATTGCGTAGAATTGTTTCTGTATCTGGTTGTAGCACTACATAGATTCATTTAGAACCTCGCTGATGTAGTAGACGGGGCATTGGACACCGTATGTGTGGCCGGGCTCTTCTCATTCGACCACAAACACAGTGCTGACCACGTTGTACGTGGCCGCGATGTAGAGCAGTAGACACTCATCGGGCTATGGGGCCATTAAGACTGGGGGAGAGGACAGATATTCTTTAAGCTGTGTGAAGGCCTGGTCGGCTTCGTCAGACTACATGAACTTATCTTGTGCTTTGAGCAATTTGAAGAACGGGAGTCCTTTCTCGCCTAGTCGAGATATGAAGCGGCTCAGGGCCGCGATGCATCCAACGAGCTTCTAGACGTCTTTGACACATCGAGGTGGATTTAAATCCAGAACCTTCTGGACCTTCTCAGGGCTGGGGCATATGCCATCTCTGCTGACCACGTTGCCGAGCAGAGTGCCTGAGGGTACGTCTAAGATACACTTAGTGGGATTGAGCTTCCACTGGTATTTGTTGAGGGCTGTGAAAACCCTGTCAAGGTTGTCGACCAAGGACGGTGCTTCTTTTGTCTTCATGACCACATCGTTGACATATGCCTCTGCCAAGCAGTCCTTGATCTCCTCGGCCAGGCAGGTCATGATAGCCCGTTGATACGTGGCTCCTGTGTTTTTTAAGCCAAAGGACATGGTCTTGTAGCAGTAGGCACTGAAGGGTGTGATGAAGGCCGTCTTGGGCTGATCCGGCTCGTAGAGGGCTATCTGGTGATATCTCGGGTGGCAATCTAGGAAAGAAAATAACTCGCAGCCTGCAGTGGAGTCAACTATCTCGTTGATGCGATGGAGATGAAAAGTATGTTTAGGGCAGTGTTTGTTGAGATCGGTGTAATCAACGCACATTCTGCATTCTTTATTCTTCTTTTGTACAAGGATCGGGTTGGCTAGCCACTCCAGATGATACACCTCTTTGATAAAACCAGCTGCTAGGAGCTTGGTTACTTCTACCCTAGTCACCTCCTTTCGATCTCGAGCGAACCGGCGAAGCTTCTGCTTGATGGGCTTGGCGGTGTCCGAAACCTCTAGGAAGTGCTCGACCAAGTCCCTAGAAACACCCAGCATATCTACAGGTTTCCATGCAAATATGCTCACGTGGTCCTAAAGGAACTTGATGAGCGCGTCTTTCTATTTGGGGTCAAGGTCTGTGCCGATGATGGCCGTCTTCATCGGGTCGTCGTTGGTGAGTTTGATCTTCTTGTGCTTGCTCGTGCTGCTCGACGCTCGGTGGGCAGAGTGCTCTGGAATCTCGAGGTCTACAGGTTTCACCTCCAGTGCGGCTATCTTGGTTTTAGCCAGCTGATGCTTGATGTCCTCAACTTCGGCGGCGGCGTAGGCGTCTTCCTCGGCGGAGCGAGCCATGAGGATGTTGCTGCGCAGGGACAGGACGCCCTTGTCGGTTGGGACCTTAGGCACGAGGTACCTGTAGTAAGGTACTGCCATGAGCTTGGAGAGCCCTGGTCGGTCGAGTATGGCATGGTTGGCTCCTTCGAACTCAGCGCGATGAAGTCCAGCCAATCGACGCGAAAGTGCCGCGGAGTGCCGAACTGCACGGGTAGGGAAATCTTCCCGAGTGGGTATGAGGGTTGACCTGGCATAACTCCCTAGAACAGGACCTGGTAAGGAGTGAGATCTTCGAGGCGCATCCCGAGCTCCTTCCAGGCATGGCTGAACATAATGTTTAGGGAGCTGCCACCATCGATCAACACCTTCTCAAACTGGACGTTCCCGATGACTGGGTAGAGGACCAGGGGAAACGCCCGGGCTCTGGCACGTTTGCACACATATCCTGCCTAGAGAATGTGATGGGTTGCTAGGACCAGGCAAGTGCTCTGATATCTGTGACAGTCTTGTCGGCTTTGGAGATAGCCGCTAAGGTTCGGTCAAGGATCCTCCCCTTTGCATGCGACTCTTCACCTCCTGGTCCACCAAAGATGACGTTGACGTTCCTCTCTGGCTCCTTGAAGATGGCCTTCCTCTGTCCTCATTCGTCGTCTTCTTCGGAACCTTCGGGCTCCGCCTTGTCTTTGCCCTTGTCATTGTTGTGGGCTTTCTTTGCCGGAGTGGGTTCATATTGTTGGCGATCTCCCGGCACGTCCTGAGGGTGTGACCCTTGCCAGGGTGACATGGACAGTCTTGGTTGAGGATTTTCTCCAAATCCTAGTCCAGGTCTTGTTTCTGCCCCTTGACTGCATTGACGTATCCACCGCCGCCGCGGTTCCTGTTCCGACCGTTGCCCCTGTAATTTTGGCGATCGCGGCAGTCGTCGTTGCGCTGCTGACCATTACGGTCATCTCGCTGATCGTCCCGGCGATCTTCACGGCGGGCATTGTCTCGGCGGTCGTCGCGGTCCCGATCGTGATCACGGTCGCGGTCGTCGTAGCGGTAGTTCGTGTTCCTTGCCCCTGGCATGTTAGGATCATGCATGCTATCATCGACGAAAGCTTGCTCGTTTGTAATTCTGAACATCTCATCTATCGTCCTTGGTCGGAGTTTGAGCAGCTCTTTGCGTAGATCCTGGCTTCGAGGTTGTTGGCAGCCTGCTATGAAGAGGCTGATGGCATCGACGTCAGATACGTCATGACATCCGATGTAGGCATCCGACCATCGTCGGATGTAGCTTCATAGTGACTCGTTGGGGTAATCGTGGACCAGTGCCTGGGCAAATCTTGTATGCGGCTGGTCGCAGATTGACTTGAAGTTGTCAATCAGTATCTGCTTCAACTGCCTCCAGCTGTATATGGATCCATCTGGTTGGCGTAAAAGCCATGGGAGGGCTGTTGTGCCGAGCATGCAGGGTAGGTAGATGGCCATGATGCGTTCGTCACCACCGGCTGCTTGAATAGCAGTTTTGTATAACATGACCCAGTGCTCGGGATCATCGTACCCGTTATAGATGCGGATCTCTCCTCCTATGCGGAAGCCAGGTGGCCAGGCTACCCGCTTGAGATCAGAGGAGAATGGGCAGATGTCGCCCGCAGCGCGATGCTCGGCATATCTCTCTTTAGGAGGTCACGGAG
>DXKC01106482.1:0-10725 GCA_031170775.1 Cymbopogon citratus
GTTCCCCCAGCTGGGGACAGCACCGGCAGGTGCGGGGCCCGCCGGGCCGGGCCTTGTCCCACTGCCGGACAAGGCCACTGCCATGGCTAGTGCGTGTACGCGCATTTGGATGCTGCCAAGTGCCACATGTCGGCCTCCGGTAGGCAGTGCATGGTACTGTTAGGGGTGCTGACGTCAGCGATGACATCAGCACTCCTTTTTAATTTGGAAATTTAATATCTTTTTATTGGTAGCTCCAAAAATAGCAAGTGATATATGAATCTCGATCAGCGCGACGAGCCCGTCGCGATGGTGTATTCTGTTTCATCGTTTGAGATAGTATTCATCTGTGAAAAATAGAAAATCCCTGCAACATAGTTAGAAACACCAAAACTCGTGGAACTTGTCAATATAATAATATTTTGTTGTGATGTTACATAGAATATTCTTCTTTTAAATCAGTTTGGCGGTTAAAATATATGCAATAAGGAGCGCCAACAATGACGCTGGTGGTGATGCAACTCAATAGCCTGTACAGCAGCCTTAGCCTGTGCAGTATCAGTAACCACCATCAGGGATGCAGCAGACCGTACAACATCAGCACGGGGGGCAACAGCCGACTGGATTTGTTCAGAACAACTATGAAGGATATCCATCGGCTATAAAAAATATTTGCTATGGAAAGAAGATCATCAAGGAACCTAGTGCTCCATCTTACCAGGGAAAGCTTCTGCCAGGAGGAGAGTTACCTCTTGGCTATCATTATGAGTTAGAGTATTATGCTCCCAATCAGTACTCTGGAGGTCAGCAACAGCCTCAGCAACAATACCTGACTCAAGTAGGTCAGAATCTTCAGTCCCAGACATCAATCAGCTCATGGGACAAGTTGCTAATATAGTTCAAAGGCAGTTTGGCATCAAGCTAAAGAACTCCACTCTTACATATAGGAAGCCATATCCGGAGTGGTATGACCAGATGACTCTACCCCCAAAGTACAGGATACCAGCATTTACCAAGTTACTGGAAATGGTGAGACCTCCACCATAGAACATATTAGCCAATACTTGATTCAGTTGGGGGAGTTGATTGATGAACCGGTGTTCAGGATACGGTTCTTTCCTCTGTCATTGTCTAGAGTAGCTTTCTCATGGTTTGCTTCATTGCCATATAAATCTATTCTAAGTTCTAACATGGGAAGACCTGGAGATAAAGTTCCACCAATACTTTGATTTAGGTATGACAGAGAAGGGAATAGCCGATCTCATTGCTCTTAAGCAGGGATACAATGAGTTAGGATCGAGCTTTTTGCAGAGATTCAGAGAAGTCAGGAACCAGTGCTATTCTTTAGTTCTATCTGATAAGGACTTGGTTGATATTGCTGTCTTTGGATTATTGCTAGTTCTTAGAGAAAGGATCGGCTCTGATCATGCTAGTTTGGCTGCATTGTCAAGAAAGATAGCTAGCCTGGATAACAGGTTTGGCTTCAATCATTTTGGCAACATACCTCAAAAGGCTGCAACAGTTGAAAGATTCTATGCTTCATACCTTCAAGAGAGTATAGCAGAAGAAGAGGGTGGCGAAAATAAAGTAGTAGCTATTGAGTGGACCTAGGGGCAACACAGAGAGTATGCCATGGGCTAAGGCCAAAAGATAACCAGAGAAACAATGGATATAGCTTTGACATCAACAAAGCTAATGAGATCTTCGATACGTTGCTGAAACAAGGTCAGATTAGGCTGACTGGAAATCATAAGATTCCATCGGTCGAGAAACTCAAGAAGATGAAGTACTGCAAGTTTCATAATTCTCCCACTCACAACACCAATGATGGTAAGGTTTTCAGAGATTATATGTAATAGCCCCAAAAATGGCCAGCGGGCCTAATTCGCAAAATGGGCCAGTACTGTAGCAGGGGTAGTGGGACGGGCACTGTAGCGGCTACTGTACATCCGGATCCCGGGTACTACAGCAGCCTGACACTGTAGCTGTCGGGCACTGTAGCAGTCCGTACTGTAGCGATGAATCGGGCCGGGCCTGTTTCAGGTTACTGTAAGGGGACGTGTTTGCCGAGACTGGATCCTAGGGCGATCCAGCTAGCTTAAATACCAGAGCCAAGGACGTGTAGTAACCTTCTGTTAACCGTTTTGAACGAAGCAAGGATGAAAGTTTAAGAGGGTTGCTACGTAGGTGGGACCACTCCTTGGTAGAGTGGGCCTGGGCCGTGTTTGCCGGGACTAGATGTTATATTATATTCAGAGAGCAATCAACAAAGGGAGGATTGGCATCGAGAAGAGCATGTGGGTAGATGGGCATCCTTTCCTTACCAACATGGTGGCTATGTCAGGCAAATTCAAGGTACTTACTTCTAACAAAGCCAAGAAAGCTGGTACTGTTGATTCTGAGAAATAGATATCAGCTAAAGAGTTTAGAGAGCTCAAGACAAAGCATCAGTTGGAGCAGTCTGAATTTTCCAAGGCTGGTGAGCAAAGGCGTCCCACTGTTCGGATCCTGTTGAACAAGGGGCAACGCAAGAAAGAGAAAGATCAGCTTCATCGAGCAAGAGATTATCAGCAGTGGCTTGAAGAAGAAGAGTATAGGCACCACCATGAAGAAGAAAGAAGGATCAGGGAAGAGAATCAGTTCCATTGACATTGCCCTTTCTTCAGATATTGTTGGAACGAAGGTTTGAAATTGCCTACGCTCCATAATTGTCCTAAATGCAGTAATCAATATTAGGAGTACAGGCAAGGTGCAACCAACCGCTGACCTATCCATGAACATTTGGGTCGGCACATAAAAATAATGAGTATAGATTTCATGATCAATCTGGCAAAGGAATTGCCGATCAGAAGATGGTCGATTATGAAGAGGAACCTGAGCATGCTTGGCAAGAAGGTCAGTGGTGCCCAGGAGGGTTGACCAAGAGCTAGAAACGAAGAGTCCAACATTTGAGGAACGATGAAAAGCAAGAGAAGAAGAGGAAAGCTCAAATCTGGCAAGCCAAGCAAATAGCCGATAAAGGTAAAGGCAAAGTATTAGCTACTATTGCAACCATCTTTATGTTACCTGTAGAATTCTGTGCCTATAGGGAGAAAGATGGTGATAACAAATCAGAAGGTTCAGATGATGAAGGTGTGTGCTGATGGATCTATGAGACCGAGAAGGCCACATTTGAGAAGCCTCAAAAGTATCTATATATGAAGGCATTGTACTTGAAGGGATTTGTTGATGGTAAACCATTAACAAGTGCTGGTTGACGGTGGAGCTTCAGTCAATCTTATGCCATATACTACATTTAGGAAGCTTGGCAAGATTGAAGAAGATCTGAGTCAGACAGACATGAAGCTTTTGGATTTCAGTGGCAACATATCCAACACCAAAGGTGCTATCACTGTTGAGTTGACCATTGAAAGCAAGAGTCTGCGAACCACTTTCTTTATGGTTGATACTTCTGGGACCTATAGCTTATTACTTGGACGGGATTGGATTCATGCTAACTATTGCATTCCTTCAATAATACATCAGACTTTGACCTAATGGATTGGGGATAGCACAGAAGTTGTCTAAGGAGATTTGACTGTTGGGGTTGCACTGGCTAGGTCTGCTGATTGGAATTTCGAAGGGATTCAGTGCTTCTCTGACAGGGTGCACGAAGAAGGTTTTGTCAGATGCTATGATGAGAACCAATAGCCGATTAGGATCATTGGCTTTCAAAAAGATTTCTGATCAAGATAAGGAAGACTTCTGTATCGGTTATCAGATTTATGGTTTGAAAAGAAAATATTTTTGGCCAATGCAGAAAGGATTGAAGAGTTTGGAATTTAGCTTATAGTATTTGTTCATTTGCAATCCTAGATTGTTATGAATTGTATACTTAGCAAATTTTGTTAGCCGAGTTGTTAAGCACTCTGGCTTGTAAAATAGCCGATACAAAGTGTATCGCCTTTAGAGCAAAAAATACAAGTCCTACAATCAGGACAAGAGCCAATACGTTATGTATTGCCTTTAGTGTAAAATAACATCAAAAATAAAATGGTGTTTTAAGCAGATCTCGATGGATCAGTTTTCGAAGACATACTGGGAAAGATAAACTGAAAAGGAAACTGTATTATGTTTATAGAAATTTATAAAGTTTATTTGCCTCAGGAGTTTTACAGATTGAACACATTGTTCACTACATCAGCAGAAACTACTCCATCAACTATATCTTCTGCTGCTGCTTCAAAGTCAATAGCGTGCTCCTCCATGGCCTCCATCACTTCTGGAAGATTGGTATTGAGGCCAAGCAAGTTCTGGCTGGTGACTTCCTGAGCTGTAGCCAGGGCGCGTGCAGCTCCATGACGAATACCATGAAGAGCAATTTCATTAGTCCTGGGGAGGATTTGTCCCAATCGCTCCACAATGCCGTCACCCTGGGCATTAACAGAAGCAGCGACTTCATTGGCGGCCTGCTGTAGTTCTTCAAAGCGCACTGTCAAACCTAAAGAAAAGAAGAAGAAAATCAAGGAGTCATATACATCCCAGATCAGACATTAAAGATGAACTGAAAGGATGTTGAAAAGACTCAATGGTGACTTGGGCATCAGCAGCCGCCCTCTATTCCATCGCCACCCTCAAGTTGCCTATGAACAGTTACAAGAAATCAATGGATCAAATCTAAAGCCGATTGAAGAGATATGAGTTGAAGATCATTTATCTCCTACACTAGTGCATTGATTGCCAGGGTTCATCATTACTCATGTATGTAGGGCGCTTGCCGTGATCGTCCGCCATTGCTAGGTTTCTACTATTCAAAAGGGGGGAGAAGGAAGGGTTTTCTCAAAGAGGAAAACTTAAAAGGCAGACGGCCAGTGAATTGATTCCTATTGCCTTGGTGGTTATTTTATACTAAGAATCCAGGAAGGCAAGGAGTCAAGTGTATGTGGACCATCAGATCAAATACGAATGGTGAGAGACAGATCACTAAATTGGTTTCATCTAAAATAATAAAAGGATGGATCGGTAAGTACCCGATAAGATATACTACTTCTAGAAACTAAAGAAAGTAAAGGAAATCATTCAAAGATTTATCGTAGAATAGTTTCTAGATGGATTACAGATACAGACAAAAGATATTATATGAAGTTATAAGTCTGTATACTAAGCTGATCTAAATTTAGGAGATAATCAAACTGACATCCCCAAAACAAATTCAGATCGGCTAATTGTATTTCTGGCCCATACAGAGTAGATATACTTATAAGATCAATGTTAGAGGTCCAGGGAGCAAAAGAAATAATCACAGAGAGGATGTTGCTAATTGGAGCACTCTATTTACATACAAAAGAAAACAACATCCTACGCAGGGTTTCCTCAAGCATACTTAATTATATCTGCTGGGTTGAGTTTATCAGCTATATCTGCTGCCACACCTCCAATAACACCAAGATCTTGTGTTAACACCTCATTGATGTCTGGAAGATTTATTGCAAGACCAAGCATACCAGTACCTATGTAAGCCTGGGCAGTAGCAAGGGCATAAACGGCACCAACTCTAACACCATAAGAAGCTATTCTATGAGCCCAAAGAGGAATGTTGCCAATTCTCTCAGAAAGATCTTGACCAGAAGCATTCATAGAATTCATAGCATTAATTCCAGTTAAATGCAAATACTCAAGCTAGGAAGTCAGATCTATAAAAAAAATAAATGCTTAAAGATACTGGTTGTTGGAATAAAAAGAATACATAGGAAAAATTCTAAGAAAAATATATTCACCTAAAATTCTAGAAATAAGCATGGACTGCTGTTCAAGAAGAATGTCTATTGTTCTCTTCTTATCCTCAAGATCTCTCTGGATAAAAGAAAGAGACTAGAGATTGGGGGAAGCCACATTAATCGAATTTTTAGATTTGGCTATGAACTCATCAGCCCAAAGGTCATTTATATGAACTGATCTTGTCCTTGGCACAAAGGAATCAGATGATGATGGAAGGGCAGGAGTAACAGTGGCAACAGAAGGGCCGATAGTTTCTTTAACATGACTATGAAGAAAAGACGAAGTGAAAAGACTATCGGCAAGAGCGAACAAGTACTAAAAGAAAAGGAAATGCAGCAAGCCTACCAGCGAGATTGATGCAAATCTGTCCCTTCTTCTCCAAAAAACGTCTGTTTCGGCATCCATTCGCCATAGCGGAGTGGGGTTTTCTCAGAACAGAACAAGAAAGAAGGAGAACAGAACAGTAGTTGGTAAGAAAGGTAATTGCATTTATTACTAAATGATGCTGAAAGAAAAGAGAATCAGAATATAGTATTTTAGGTGAACAGTGAAAAGATCCTTCTTGGATACATCGGTTGATCGGCAAGAAGAGAAGAGGAAAAAAGAGCTTAAATTTTGGAATAAAAGTAAATTCTATCCCAAAATTGGGGGGCATGTGTTGACACCAAAATTTAGCATGGGGAATATCATGTGTAGGATCAGGTGTCAGAACAAATTGGTGCTGATATGGCAGCGGTCGGTCAATACAGAGGAAAACCATTACGACAAAGGAAAGCCGAATCAAGCGTCATGGCAAGCGTATCGGCTAAAAATGGAATTTGGAAGAGACTGCATCCGGGTCAGCTAAAGAGGGAAAGACACGTCGGACTTTAACAAGAAGGGAAAGATTGGAGTCCAAGTTATCTAAATTTCCTTAGTTATAGTTGTTTTCACGTTAGAACTCTTATTTGCCCAGGCTATAAATATAAAGCCCTGGCAATTGTAATTTTTATCATGATCAATACACAAAACCGGCTATCACACCGTACCCCTTAGGAGTAGGAGTAGGAGTAACATAACATAGATTCGATGAGACTTTTCGAGCAGGTTTGTATTATTCCATAGTGAGCGGCGTCGGCTTACTGGTAAGTATTGTCAAAACCCATAGTATTCTAGATGGGCTGTTTGTATTGTTTCATGAAGAGCGGCGCCGTAGTTTGTCTATGAATATTGCAGCAAAAATGTTAGATAGGTCGGAGTATTGTCTGTGGAGAGTGGCGTCGTGGTTTATCTAATTATTATTGTAAGTTATCGGCTCTATTAGCTTTAGCAAGCTTGTAGATTCATCAAGTTCTCGATATTATCTGTTCTTAATAATTTATTCAATATAACAATATCCTTGCCTGATCCTAGATTAGTAGATTTGGCCATATTCTATTAAATTCAAGTGATTATCATATTTAGATCTATTTTATGCTTGAATCATGCTTCTATCGGCCAATCCCTGTCTAATCTTGATCGTTACGTGTTGTGGGTTAGATTTAGATAAAGTTGCTGAAGGTTGATCTAAGACCACGGGCCTTCGAGACTGGTCTTAGTTTGAGATGTATCTGCTTTTTATTTCTATTCCTACCTCATGGACCCTGTATTGGCTATTTAGCCGATCCAGTTATGCTTTCACGAATTGAGTGCTTGTATCGGCTATCGGCTAGATCTGTTTATTCACAAGAGGGTAGTTTGTGTTGTTCCATGGAGAGAGGCGTCGCTGGTTTCTTGTGAGTTTATGTGTCTAGTTGATGATATTATTTGCACGCTATCTGCTTAAGAGCTGATAATGATTAAACATGATCGGCTAATAAACTTATACTAAGATTTACATATCTTTATAGTCTGTTTTGTTTACCTCTTTATCTTTATTATGATTGCACTGCATGGAGCTAACTATCTAGTTAGTTTTCTTATTTGATCGGCTATGCCAGCCACACATCCTAGAACTGTCTCGAATCATGCCGGTAGGTTTCATCATTTGATCTCGTTTGTCTCTTTGTCAACTCTAGGTCAAGTTGGCTGGCACGCGTCTCTCGGTGGATCGGCACTGCCTGTGAGGTCTTGAGAATCACGGAGCGTACTTCTGCTCTTCGGTTCTTGCCAAGGCCTTATTAGTGTGTTGGCGCTGCATTCACGCGTCGACAGGCGCAAACTCAGGTAACTCGCTAGCCCAGACACCATGTCTACGCTAACGGTCACTACTCTATCCTGAATTCATAATTAGGCTAAAACACTCAGTCGAGCGGAGATCCTGTAGGCAAGAAAGTAAGCACTAAACTTTAGCTATATAGATCACTAAGAAATTGCTAAGAAAGAATACAGATATTATTCACGAAGGAGTCGGCTCCGTAGAGGTACAAACTGGGGGAGAACCCGACAAGCCGACTCCGCCTCCGCTCTTCCCTCCTCTCTCTTCCTCTTTTCTAAAGTATACAACTAGGCACTAGTACCTAGAGGGACACTACTACATTGTATATGATATATATGATGAAGCTTTATTGTGTAGAATGTGTGTTTACAATAGGGGAAAGCCCCTCTATATATAGTTGGAGAGGGGGAGAATGTTCGTGGAATATTCCCCTCATAACACCCTTAAATCGACCTAAGGCTTGTCTAGGTACAATGTATCAGCAAAACCGCCACGCAACCGACCTCCAGGGTAGTAAAGGAACCGCCTCTCCAAAGTTGGGCCCGAACCGCCTCGGTGGTGCGCCTGCCGGCCCAGGTGCGCCGGCCGGCCCCCTCCTGAGGCCGATCGTGCCCATCTTTGGTAGGTGGGCTGTATTACAGGCCTGGACTACTGTAGTGTTATGGTTTTGGCCAAATTCTATTTTGAAATGGCCTTTCTCTATTTTCTTCTTGATTTGCCATAGGCCAAAATTCTTCCTTTATTCTTTTCTCTTCTCTTGGCCCATTTTATATGTATTTTAATATATGGCCCTACAAAACAAGTAGAACACCAAAACTTATAGAAATGATTAGTGAAAAACCCTATTAGTAAGTTTTAGTGATTGTTTTTCATATTAAGTTGGCGGTAAAAAGTATGCAATAAGGAGCATCAACATACGCTAAGCATATAATCAAAGTAGACTAAGAACAATATAATCAAGAACATATGCATGTAGAGCAAAGTCAATTCTGATATATTAGAATAGAGCAAAGTCATATTCATAGTATGAAAAACTAGAACTAAATATTACAATGAAGAATAAGAAATTACCAAGAACGATGACAGATCCGGACCCCAAGCTAGGCTTGACTCCTCCTAGATCTATTACTATGTAGCTATGCTATAGAACTATAGAGCTCTAATTGAGATGGTGGCTCTGAGGCTTCTCTGAATTGGAGAACTAAATATTGAATTCTTCTAGGCTCTTCCTCCAGGGGCCAGGGGCCTTGATTATATAGCCCCCTAGGATGCACCACAGACCTTGGATCAAACCGACCTTAATATACAGCTGAGATTACTCCTCAAAGGCGGTGGAGGCAGGATCCGTGAGGTTGGACCCGATTGGTCCACCTCAGCGGGCGGGCGCCGGCCCCCCTGGGCGGCCGCCCAGCTCCCAGGCCGGTTCGGCCTCCCCTTCGGTCGGTGGTCTTTTGGAACCTTCCTGGTTATAGAAAAGTAGATGTTCGGCCTTTTCTCTCTATGTAAACCCGACATGTGGACCATTCTTGGTTAATCCCTGGTAACCCCCTATAGAAACAGGCATTCACCAAAACTCATAAAATTCTATTAGTATAAACCCTATAACTAGTTGTTATCATTCTTTTAGTTCTTTCTTATGTTATGTTGATGTTTAATTTTAGCATTTATCTACCGTCAACACCCTGCTGCCATGAGCTTGGTAATCTCCTTTTTTATTGCTACTTTCCTGTCCGGTGTGAATCTTCTTAGCTTCTGTCTTACGGGCTTTGATCCTTTGTTTACATCAATGATATGCTCAACCAAATCTCTTGGGACTCCTGGCATGTCCGCTGGTTTCCAAGCGAAGATGTCTTTGTTGTCCTAAAGAAATTTGGTGAGCGCGAGTTTCTATTTAGGATTGAGATTTGCACTGATAATCGTCGTCTTCTCCAGATCACCAGTCATCAGGTCAACGGTCTTCGTCTCAGCTTCTTGAGGTGGTTTGAAGTTGCTTGGTCTTTTTACAGGTATCTGGAGTTCTTCTTAATCAATTGCTTCTACTAAAGCCACTATCTTCTTTCCTTCCTTTTGATCTTGGATTCTTTCTGAAATTTGGACAGCCTAAATATCATAGTCAAATGCTTTCCTTAGGTCTCCTCTTAGTGTAGGGACTCCTTTTGTTGTCGGCATTTTGAGCAGTAGATACGGGTAGTGTGGTACGTCCATGAATTTTGTCAATGTGGGTCTTCCAAGTATTGCGTGGTAGCATGATTCAAAATCTGCAACTTCAAATTTGATGAACTCTATCCTATATTTCTCTGGTGTTCCAAAGGTTACTGGTAGTGTGTCCAAGTGGCATTGCTACTTTGCCTGGGACGATCCCGTAGAATGGAGTGCTTGTTGGCTTGATTAGTCCTTCAAAGTTCAATTCCATCTTTCGAAAAGTGCCTGGGACTAATCAAGCCGACAAGCACTCTGGTTTACAGGATCGTCCCAGGGGAAGCAGCAATGCCACTCGGACAAATCACACTGCTAGTGTTGATATTAGATACGCACACAGAGAATTAATCCATAAGCGCATGGATATCAGTGAGCACTTCACCAGGAAAATATTCCAGAGTATCATATTTGATTATCCTAAAGGAGAAAGAGTGTTGTCTGACTAACCTGTTTAACTTCTACCTAAAAGCTTGCACACCAAGATAAGAATTAAGCAATATAGAGAGAATTACTCCGCCAGTCTTCCCCTAACCTTACTGTAAGCTGTGTAATATTGTTCTAAGTGGAACCACCTATGGAAAAGAGACACCTCAGAGGATGCTTAACCAAGGGGC
>DXKC01107001.1:0-10870 GCA_031170775.1 Cymbopogon citratus
GTGCCCCCACAAGATATTAGGTTTTTCTAATAATTTTTAAATTATTATATTTTTCTCTTTGGCTAGTGAGACACAATATGGTGAATTACGTATTCATAAATCTAGAACTTTAAGACAATCTCTATATAAAGTTGACTCATATGGGACAATAGACCCTGTGTACAAGTTTGGCACCATTCCGAATCTTTTCAAGGTTAGACCTAGTTCAACCTATAATTAAATAGTGAATATGCGTGGAAATTCAATTAATCCTTAGAAAGTAGCAAACCATTTTAGAAAAATCTTAAAGTTGGTGAAAGCTTCATTTGTGGCCTGAGGAAGCCTAAGAAAAGTTTGAGACCAATACGACAACGGGGTGTATATGACCACAGAAAAATCTTAAAGTTGGTGAATTTGAATTAACCAACAAATGTTACACGAATGACATGCATGACAATATATAGTGAAAACACAACACATACAATACTAATCACTATCATCAGAGGGGATCAGGCCATTCACACAGACCCACGTGTGCATCCATACGTGCTAGTTGATGTCTCCGATCGTGTATCCTCTCTCAGTATCGATATAATGCAGTGCCTATATGATTGCACTCTTCCGTGCCACATGAGAAACATGGAATGGTCGACCGTACACACAACCTACTGAAACCTTACTATGCTTGGGATAGAACCTTATGTAGAATTGTTTGCCTTCTGCAGTTGTTTGACCGTACACACAACCTACTCATTTTTGTCTCCATAAAAAAATTATGCTCTTAGTTTGGGTGTGTTCACATATGCATGTGTGGTGCATCCATAGGCTTTTTTTAAATTAAGCATGCTGCTTATGTTAAAAGTGCCTTCTTTAATCAAAATTTGATGTGGTGTTGAAATCTGATTAATGAACTTTGAGTTGCTTTAATAAACAATGGAAGTAATCTTAAATGGAGATAAACCAAGGCATGATTACATTGAAAAGTTTATCCTTGCCTTGCCTGAGTTTTAATAAAAGTTGGTTGAACAAGATTTAGTATAACAATATATACAAATAAACAAATAAATAAGTGGTTATCTTGATCACCTATCAATGTTTTCACCTCTGTTGGATGAATCTTGGTTATCTAGTCATCCTTCCTTTATCTATGCTAGTAATTTTTGGTTAGGAAGTATTGATCCTGCATCTTTTAAATTAAGCATGGTGCTTAGTTTGAAGCTTGGATGTGAGATCATGCTTCTATAGGCTTTTAATGTAAGCATGGTGCTTAGATTTTTGAGCCTATCTTAATCAAATTAGACATGGAGTCAAGTTTGATTTCTGAACCAATATTACTAGTATAGATTTTGGTTGATCAAATGGGCTAACCCCTGCAGAAATATATTAATTTTATAAGGGTAAGTCCTGAGATGATAATGGAGATGAAAGTTTGATTGGTGAATCATAAAAAAGTGTGATAAAAAATTATTTTTAGAAATAATAATAATAAAAAAGAAACAAACCTTTCAACCCTAAGCTTGTTATTCTACTATATCGATGTCACCACAAGACAAGCTTGGGGAGGGAAACTCCCTAGCACGCTCAAAGGATGCCACAAACTACAAATCAGGCCCTAGCATGCACTAGCTAGCGACAATCATAAGGTAAGTCAGAAGCTAGTTTGGGGAGGACTCCTACAAAGGTAATTTGTATCTCACATTTCCTTTAATTATTTTCCTATCTTAAAGAATGTTGAGATTTGATAAAAAGCAAAAATATTTATTCCACTCTATATATATGTGGTGTGAAAATATTAGTGCAACCCTTGTTGAGATGATGAATAGTTGCTTTGTTTTGTATTTCTCTTGTACCTGCTTTATAATAGAGTTTTCTCTAAGGTTTGGGTTTATCAGCTAGAAATGTCTCACCCAAAAATTTGAATTAGTGGGCTGCACATGCTTGATCTTGTCTAAGTTATTGTCTGATATGATATAGTGACATAGACTGTGCTATGACTGTTCTAAAGTGAGACTTGACATCCAGAGTTTTTATTTTAAAACATATTTAAAACAACAGTTTCTCAATGATTATAAAATACCTACCAAGGCCATATGACATGATTCAATTTCAAAACCCATAGTCATATGCTACTTGTCTGATCATTGAGCTATGTCAAATTATTTGTGACCTAAGTTGAGATTATAGTTATGCACCCATGATCAAGATTCACGTACACCCACCAAATAATGTCGACTCTTATACTGAGAGTTGCGCACAATATGCACTTTTCCATCCACTAAAAAGCTCTACTACTACACTGGGGGTAGACATAAAAAATTGTTTGGAAAATACTCCATGATTTATAAGGTAATGACCTCTCAATATGAGGATTTACTTAGGCATGGCTATAAAGAAAGAAAAAATAAGAAGAAGAAAAAAAGAAAAAAATTAGATTAGGACACATGAAGGTACCAAAGATTGAAAAAAAGAGAGAGATAGCCATGCCTCTAAAAATAAAAGTCATAGAAAGAGAGATCATATCCACAAAAGGAGTATAGTTTAGAATTAGAAAATAAAACCTTCATATTCCACACACTTGCACAATCTTGATCAAAGTGTATGACTTGTATCTCCTTGTGGTTCGTTTTTGACAAGGCAACATATGTGATACAAGTATACCCACTTTTATACCTACCCAAAAACTCCACTCAAAAGCCTTAGTGGTAGGTCATGAAAGAAAGACAACTACAATGCCTTTGGTGAGGTAACTATACACATTGAACGATCGAGAGAAATCATTTTAGGAACTTGGATTTCTTTTTACAAAACATTCAAAACCTCTAGATAGATAGTTGATCTTGGGATGAACGATTAGCAATGTCTATGAATCTGTTCTATCCTGCAATCATCCAAGACTTGAGATAGCTAATAAGCCCCATTTGTTTCAAGATAATAACAGGGTGGATAAAATACTGATTTATTCAAACCAAAGTAGAAAACTTTGTTATAAATCTAGTACATTTGAAATACAATCGTCATAGAAGCAGCTCCTGATCAACAAACCAAAGCCCAGCTTTGCTCAGGGAAGGGTAAGCTTGGGGGATCTTGTTGGCGGTCCTTAATGACAAATTTATACCACCAACATTGAACAAAAAAGGGATGAATTATATATTTTTACACACATATACCTTTATTATTAACAGAGTTCCATTTGTACTGGAAGATTTGTCACTGTACAGAAAATACACCAAGTACAGGGGAATATCTATAATAAAAAGGCGCTTTTCGGAAGGCTATTAACCAAATCAAGAGAAGATAGCCCAACCAGAGCGTCCATGGGCCAAAACCACAACATGACAAGAGTCCAGGCCCAAGCCAGAGCACACCAGCTAAAGTTGGGCACAATCGGCCACAGGAGTGCGGCGGCCGGCGCACCTGGGCCGGCCAACGCACCACTGAGTCGGTTTGAGCCCAGCTTTGGCAGGTCGGTACATTAAATTGTGGGGAGGGCGGTGCACTGCCGCTTTTTCCTAGATTGCCCCCGAACCGCCTTCCACCTGCTATAAGAGGAGAGGAGAAGCACCCCCTACAACAAACACACTCTCCTTCACTTGTATCCTTCTAGTAGTTTAGGATGTAGTTGTAGTAGCTAGTTGGAGCAAGGCAAGCTTCATTGGAGATCTTAAACCTTTGGGAATAATCTTGGTATGAATTCCAGAATTCCTTTTTGTTCTTGTTCTTATTTATCAATTTAGCTTTGTTATAAAATTAGAGCTAAGTTCTTCCACACATAGAACTTGATGCTAGAACTATCATACATACATGTTAGATCTAGAGCTAAGTTGAAGTGATGAGTTCTATCTTAATTTAGTCTTGGTCAATGTTGGTTTGCAGGATCGTCGTCCATCCTTGTGACGGGTGCTCCAGTAGAAGGACCCTGGGGACGGATAAGCCTTGAATTCACGCTAGAGTAGTAGTTGACAGCTTAGACATGGTGTCTAGGCTCGAGGCTACCTTCGTTTGCACCTTTCCTGTATGGTTGAGGTGGTAGGCGGCAGGGAGTGACCTTGTCCTGTCCATCCTTTGTAATCCCCCCATGTCCGGGTTTGGAGTAGAGCCGTAGGCCGGAGGTACTTGGCAGACCAGGTATAAGCCGGTGCCCGAACTGAGTCAACAGCGACCTTTGCTATCTTATCTTAGAATCTCTGATCCTATATGAAGACATGTATTTGTATGATCGTCTGCTATCTTGGAATGCCTGCTCCAGTTTAGATTATTCTTTATTCTTTCTTTTATCTTTATCCTTGAGATTGATTTGAGTGTGTGTCATGTTATCCTATTACCTATCCTATTTTACCCCTATTATGAACATTGGTCTACTATGCGATCATATTATCTTGACTCCCTGTCCCTGTGGCTTATGCTAACAAACAACAAAATCCTCCACTCCCTGTCTGTTATAATGGCCAGCTAGTAGCTAATCCGATACTGTCATCTGGACCAAGCCACCAATCTGCAAAGGATTTGACTTTAGCTACTAGGGAGTAAGAACTGCAAGAACAATCGTTGTGTATATGAAAGGGGCCCTCTTTTGATCCATATTGTAGCTTATCGTTTGAGTTCCTGGTTATCAGCACAGCTGAATTATACATTTCGCTCTATGATTTGCTTTTTTTACCTGCTATACTAGTACTTCAGTTCTTGTATCTGTCGTGTTGACCAAACCTATGTGCCACCTCTCAGGTCCTTAGCGATCCCAAGAAACGTGCAATCTATGATCAGCTGGGGGAAGATGGGGCTCAAGGGGCAGCCGCCCCCAGGAGCAGGAGCAGGAGGTCCTGGCGCATTTCCCTTCTTCCCCAGTGGCGGCGGGGCTCATTCCACCTCTTCACATTTTAATCCGAGGAGCGCGAACGATATATTTATAGAGTTCTTAAGATTCCCTGGCATGGGTGGTATGGGCGGCATGAGAGCGGAACCAGGATACCAGAGGTCATTTTTTGGCAACGATCTGTTCTCTTCACGCTTTGGCGCTGAAGGTTCCACCAGTATGCAGCAGCCATCACGCAAGCCACCTGCAATTGAGAACCGACTTCCAGTCAGCCTTGCAGATCTGTACTAGGGTGTGACAAAAAAGGTGAAAAATCTCAAGAGAGACTATAGATGCCAGCGGGTAAGCTTCCTCCGTTATTTAAGTGGTTTATCTGCTGCCAGTCAGGGTTGTGCTGTGTGTCTTGTGTAAGCTCCTTTTACAAAATTATCTCCTAGTGGACTAGGCTATTTACTTATTTATCCCATTATTTAAAATGAAATAAATGAATCCTATTCAAATAACCATAAACAAATGGCATGCTAAATGGATTCAGTTGCTACCTTTTTTGAGAGAAAAAGCAGTAACTGGATCCAGTCAACATGTCATTTCAAGTAGTTCAATAGCAAACAATGGGATAGATTCTTTACTCGTTCATCAATCATGGTAGCTAAGCTTCCTTTTAACTGTTGGCAGTGATGTATTTCCCCTTTGGCTGTATGACAGAGTTGGGACCTAGTTTATAGCTTCTTACCTACTCCCTCTGGTTCAAACATATCTTGTTGTAGGATTTCTGCAAGTCAAAGCTTTTTTGCTGTTGATCATCAAAACATAAAGAATATGTAAACATACAGCATAAGATAGATGTACCTAGATTCATCATGAGAAGTACTCTCATGATACTTAAATATTATATTTTAATTAAAATGCTAGTCAAAGTGACGCAATGCAAACTGGGTTTATTCTAAGTGTCATCCCTTTGAATTAGAGGGTGAGAGGGAGCAGGATTATTAGGTGTTACAGCACTGCCAGTCTGCCAATATACCCGTTGTTTGTGATGAAGGGTGAAGGCTACAGAAGCCCTTCCTTCATGTCAATCATCTTATTTACCGGCATAGCATAGTTGATCAGTCCTCGTTTAATTGACTATCTATCCTTAGGATGTGTACATGCCTACATGGAGCTGCAAGCTGCATATGCTTCATTTTTTTTCTGTATTTGATTTATTGACAAACTTGACACTATAAATCCCAAGTGGCAATGAGTAAGATAGAGCAAACATTTCCAAAACTTGAAAATGAAGCAAATAGAGACAAATCCACGATTTCTTTACGAAGATTCAGTTACTGCTTTCAATTTCAAGCTTGTCTCATATATATAGCTGCTGCTTATCGCTTATACTGATATAAGCAAAGAAAATGTGTTTTTCTGTCTCCACAACAGTTATGTCAAACTATAAAAGCAATGATATCACATTATATACTGCTGCTATACCATGTACTGTTCCTCACCTCTTGACCTATAGTATTGCTAATTTTACTAAATGAATCGTCTTTCTTTTACTTTTTGTTATGCCTTACTTTTCTTTGTTCCCTTTTAATACCTTGTATAATCTGATCATTGCATGAACTTTATGGGCTTACCAGTTTCATTAGATACTGTGATACTGCTACTACTATTGCTGTGAAATTTTGCATTGTCTAATTGTTTGGCAGGCTTTTAGAGTAGAAAATCTTCTTTAACAGACCTTACATCTGAAAACACAAAAGCACAGGAAAAACAATAATGATAAAATTGGATTTGTCTTTTTAGTTCGCTGTTTCATTCAGGGTGTTATTGTTTTAACCTTCCAGGGGTTACTAGTTTCTATGTAGTATCTCCTTTTGCTGTCAATGAAATATTTTCCTTGTGTATTTGTTTCTTTTAGAGGGTGCTAACCTTATGTTTTCAGTATGATAAAGTGTCTTTTAAGTCTTGATTTGTATGCTTCCTCTGTTAAATCTACTGTACATCCAAAACATTGTTTTTGTTGCATGATGCTAATCTTAGTGTTGTCAATAGGAGAATCTCAAATGCAGAGGATATTCTGACGATAGATGTAAAGACTGGTTGGAAGAAGGGAACAAAGATTACATTTCCTGACAAGGGAAATGAAGCTCCAAATATGAAACCTGCTGATATTGTTTTCATCATTGATGAGAAGCCCCATGATGTTTTCACTCGGGATGGGAATGATCTTGTCATGACTGAGAAAATCTCATTGGTGGAAGCACTGACTGGCTATACTGCCCGTGTCACTACGCTTGACGGGCGGAACCTATCATTACCCATCAACTCAATAATCCATCCGAACTATGAAGTAATCCCTAGAGAGGGCATGCCAATACCCAAGGACCCCACTAAGAATGGAAATTTGCGGATTAAATTCAACATAATGTTCCCTTCTAGGCTGACTTCTGATCAGAAGGCTGGGATCAAAAGGCTATTGGGTTCTTAGGCCGCCTCAAATGTCATTTTATGATGAAAGTTATTGTGAATATTGCCAGTAATGGTAGATTTTTATTTTGTCTGGGGGAAGCAGAATACAAGTGACAAAGGATGGTACCATTCTATAACATATCTGTAAGGGATGGTTATAATGTGTCAATTTTTGTCTCATTATTTACTGAAGGTTTTCCATCGGTAGCTATCGATGACTTGTTGAACGAATGTGTTGGAAGTTTTGGGCCATGGGCCAAACAATTCCAAATAAATCTCAAAGGCCCACTCACATATGCATGTATATATGAAATGGTAGGGGACTTTAGTCTCACATTGCTAGCTCAAGAGGAGTGAAGCCAACTTAAATAGTTGAGCTATTTCTCTCTTGTTGAAGCTATTGAGGAGAGAAGAAGAAAGACCATGCGCGCGCGCTCGCTCGCTCGCCTCGCCTCATCGGGTGGGGCTAATGGGCGCGCACGCACGACATGCGCGTGAATGGTCCGGCGATTTCCCGCTCCGACCATTGCGGGTGCGCGGCTTCCTTTTGCCTCTTCGAAATTTTTGCATGTATGGAGAAAATTACGCTGGCCTATTTGGTAAGCAATTATTCTCTATTATGGTACTTACCATAATGCTGTGATTGACGCGTGTATAAATACGGGGCAAGACGTCGTCCTCAGTACCGAGAGATTCATCTCTTCCTCTACTCAGTGTTGTGCTGCCGCCGTCTTCCCAATCCCGTCATCGACGTGCCATCGGTGCCAGGAGAGCAGGCTCCGAAGCCTACGTCTCCTTGCGACCCTGTATGGGATAGGGGGCGTATCAGGCTTTTGGGAAGCACCGCTGCGACTGCTTGCTGGACGTCTTCTTTCCTCTACGTCGCTGCTCCGGATCTCCATCGACGGTCGCCTTCGTCTTCCTCCCTCGTCAATCCCACTGTAAGAATGTGAAGCCTCTCTCTCATGTTCGTTCTTGTTTTCTTCTTATTGCTAGCACTAGATGTGTTAAGTTTTTCTCAGATCATAGTGCTAGTGGTAACTCGTATATTTCTAGTACATGTTGTTGTTCTTTTCCTCATTGTCGGAATTAATTTATGCATCAGTAAATTGATGTTATTTCCAACAATCCAAAAACCTAATAGGCATTTAGCAATGACTGAGGGATATACTGATGCGATGAAACCGAAGAAGTTCACTGGTGTGAATTTCAAGAGATGGCAGATGAGGGCCCAGTTGTGGCTCACAGCTATGGGCGTGTTTTGGGTCATGCGTAACCCTCCCGCGCTACCTCTCGGATGAGAAAGAGGTGCAGGAGTTTACTGCGGCTACGACGATTTTCGTCGGATGCGTTCTTAGCGTTCTCTCTGACCAGCTGTGTGATGTTTATATGAACATCAAGAATGCTGCTGAACTGTGGGAGGCACTTGAACACAAGTTTGGTCTGCAGATGCTGGGCACGAGCTGTATGTGATGGAGAAGTACCATGACTACAAAATGGTTGAAAACCGTTCAGTCATGGAATAGACTCATGAGTTCCAACTTATTATGAGGGAACTCGAATAGTTCGGGCATGTTTTGCCTGATAAGTTTGTGGCCGGTGGCATCATTGCCAAGTTGTCTCCGTCTTGGAGGAACTTTGCCACATCTCTGAAACATAAAAGACAGAAGATCTTTGTTGAGGATTTGTTGGCTGGTCTTGATGTTGAAGAGAAGGCTCGGGCAAAGGATGCTCCACCAAAAGCTCCAGAGCAGTCCAATGCTAATATGATGCAGCATGCTAGCAAGAACAAACAAAAGGCTGTTCAGACCACTCAGTTCAAGAAGAAGAAGATGAACATGGATGATGTTGTGTGCTATGTTTGCGGTGAGAATGGACATTTCTCCAAGAAGTACAAGAACCGCAAGGGCAAGAAGAATCAGTAGGGGCAGAAATCTACCAACATGACTATTGGCGATCCTAGTGGATCTAGGTACGGTAATTATTTATCTAGTGCATTTTTTTAATGTTAATCTAATGATTGGTGGATCGATATAGGAGCCAATATTCATGTTTGTACTAATATCTCTATGTTTTCATCTTACCAGGTCGCACGAGGTTCAACCATCATGATGGGGAACTATTCACATGCTTCTATTCTTGGTGTTGGTTCGGTCGATCTGAAGTTCACTTCAGGAAAGATCGTACAGCTCAAGAACGTACAGCATGCACCCTCAATAAAGAAGAACCTTGTTAGTGGATTCCTCTTGTGTTGAGATGGATTCAAGCTGGTATTTGAGTTGAATAAAGTAGTCATTTCGAGGTATGGCCAATTCATTGGCAAAGGCTATGAGAGCGGAGGCTTGTTTCACTTTTCACTCTCTGATTTCTGTAATAAAGTTGTGAACCAAGTGTGTGATTCAAACCATTATATGGCTGATATATGGCATTCACGTTTGTGTCATATTAATTTTGGTTGTATGTCGCATCAATCCAATACGAGTTTAATTCTGATTTTTTCTACTGTTAAAGGCTCTAAATGTCAAGCATGTGTACAAGCAAAGCAATCTCGTAAGCCACACAAGGCTGTAGACGAGAGATGTACAACATTATTAGAGCTTATACATTCTGATATTTGTGAGATGAATGGTGTGTTGACAAAAGGAGGGAGAAGATACTTCATGACATTGATTGATGATGCAACTAAGTATTGTTGTGTTTCTTCTAAAAACTAAAGATGAGGCGCTAGAATATTTTAAGATTTATAAAGCTGAGGTAGAAAATCAATTAGAAAAGAAAATTAAACTTGTTAGGTCTGATCATGGAGGAGAGTATTTTTCCAACGAGTTTGATCTTTTCTGTGCGGAGAATGGAATAATTCATGAACGGACACCTCCATATTCGCCTCAATCAAATGGGGTTGCCGAAAGAAAGAACCAGACGTTAATGGACTTGGTTAATGCCATGTTAGAAACATCAGGTATGGCTAAGGCATGGTGGGGGAGGCTGTTTTGACAGCATGTCATGTTCTAAATAGAGTTCTCACTAAAAATAGTGATGTGACTCCGTATGAAGGATGAAAAGGAAGAAAACCATCTCTCCATTACTTGCGCACGTGGGGCTGTTTAGCCATGGTTAGCGTAACAATTAATAAGAAGCGCAAGCTCGGACCGAAGACCATTGATTGTATATTTTTGGGGTATGCACACCACAGCACAGCTTATAAGTTCTTGGTGATAAAATCTGAAATGCCTGATATTTAGTTGATTCACTTATAGAGTCACGGGATGTTACTTTCTTTGAGCACATATTTCTGATGAGAGATACTTATTCTTTGCCTAGTTCGTTAGATGATTTTACTCCTGAACCCACGCCTACATTTGAGCCAATTATAAACCCACCTGGAAATAAATAGGATGACGATGAAGTAGCTCCTAGAAGGAGTATGAGACAAAGGGTTGCAAATCCTTTGGTGATGACTTCACTGTGTACCTCGTGGATGATACACCCACAACCATTGCAGAGGACTATGCATCACCTGATGCAGAATATTAGAAGGATGCAGTCCGAAGCGAGATGGACTCCATCACTGCAAATGGTACATGGGAAGTAACAGATAAACCAGTGGGTTGTAAGCCAGTTGGC
>DXKC01107093.1:0-13652 GCA_031170775.1 Cymbopogon citratus
GTGAGGATGGCGGAGGCACGGCGCGGGGAGACGGGCGACGGCCGACGGGTGACTCGCGGAGGACGGCGACGCCGGCGCGTTTGAGCGGGAATGGGACGACGCTCGTGGGAGTCGTGGCCAGCGACTAGGGCCGCGGATGTCTGTTTACCTTGCCCTACTCGTTGCTTCTGTTGGGCTGGGAGCTGATGGTCCAAAAAATTGAGAATATGTTCCCAAGTTTCATGGGCTATGACAAGGGCCGTGGCCTGGGCTGCCCTAGTGCTGGGTCCGCCCCTGTGCCTGGCCATCCGTTGTGGAAGAATTGGAGCTCCATGGTGGTGAACTCCCAAGTGGCGCGACCAAGGCTCGCAAGCCATGGCATGCCCGTGGCGTCGAAGTCGTTGCCAATGTTGAAGATGATGTAGTCCGGGGGGCGTCATACATGGTCGTCGGTGTTGTAGTGAATATGAACATGTAGACTAGAATGTACTTACCATTAGAAAAGTTAGTTGGTGAGGGGTGAGGCTCCTTGTAGCGAGGGGCAATGTTGATTTTGCTGGTGTACAGTAGCTCAGGTTCTTGTAGATTGATGTGGTGTCCTGAAGAGTTGACCGTGTTGCCATTGGAGAAGATGTGGTTGTCTCGTTGATGTCGATGAAGCATAGTAGGTCATCCAGCACTTGCTTAGTCCTAGCCGCAATGTGGGTGTTGAGGTTGAGGATGTCGCAGTCATTGGGATGGCTAGTGATGTTCTGCCTTGTACGAAGTGGCACGAACTCGAAGGAGATCGCGGCGTTGACGTGGATCATCTCTTGATGTTGGGCGATGAAGTCATAGTCAAGGCGGCCGATGTTGGGGCTGAGGTAGGTGGGTAACTGGTGCCATACCATTGAGTCGAAGTGTGCCGATGGTGTCGTCCTCAAGTCGAGTATGTTGGCGAAGAAGAGTGTTCCCCAGCCAAACTTGCTGGTAAACTGGTGATGTTTGCTGGGTGCGGTTCATAGAGCGACGTGGATGTTGTTGATGCCGACAAGGAGGCGGTTGATGTTGTTGAGGGAGCCTGAGGTGATATGGTCGTTGTCATCTTTAATCTTAATGACGATGTTGCTGTGACGAGGGTCGACGGTGACGAGGTTGGCTGCATCCTTGTTGCAGGGCGTGACCGACAGCGAGAGTGTGGTGTTGCCCAGTAGCAGGCTACTGGCGCCATTGGCGGGGGTTGGCTCGAAGATGATGGCCAGGAGGTGCTTGTTGTCTTTGATCTGTTGTACTTCTAGAACAAGGCCTTTGATGACGTTGTCCAGATCTGATTTTGCCCGGGCGACGTTGATTGTGGCATAGGTTGTCATCGTGGTTGGTGTAGTTGATGACGATCTGGTCATGGCCGGCATGGATGAGGGCAGGCGCCCCAACCCTAGGCCTAGCGCCATCTCGGTCTCCTCCCTGGGCTCTTCTTTGCAGAGGAGCTTGACGTCGAGTTTGTAGGCGATCTGTCGTATCTCTACAGCGGGGTTGTTGATTGTGGCATCCAGATCTGATCTCGCTTGAACATCGGTGGATGTGGCGCCAAGATAGTCGACAATTGGAAGGATGGTGATCACGGTATCAGTATCGCATACCTGCGGTGTGCTGTTCTCCAATGGGATTGGATCTATTGAAGATGGAGCGGTGGTTGTCGCTGTCCAGGAACGCTTTGAGCTTCCTCGTCCATGGACCGATGAAATCCTCTTTAGCATCGTTTGATGCTTCATTCAACTTCTCCATGTTTGCGAGGCGGTTGTCGATCTTGACGAGGCCGTCGTCGAGTTTGGCGAGGGCTTTGGAGAGGTTCTCGAAGATCTGATTCATGGTGGAGGCGTTGAAGGACACTGATGTTCGAGGATCATATCAGCTCTGAGATACCAGGTGTCAAGGTCCCTAGTTGGGGCCCCCTTTACGACGTTTGTTGACCGGTAGAGAGGTGGAAGGCGGCGGTGGCCGGTGGCCGGCGGCGTGCGGCGGCGACGGCGTGAGCGGCTGGTGGCGGTGGCGTGCGGGAGCGGCGGCGGCGTGCGCACGTGGGAGAGGAGGAGAGAGGCGGTGGCAGCAGCAGAGAAGAGAGGGAGAGGGATAAAGAGCTTTCACTCGTCTACTGCTTAATTGATCCAATTACATCTCCCTAATATTTATAGTCCCGAAGATATTTGACTTCTAAGCAAACTCTAGGAGATCCTTATAAGATTGGATTCTCCTTTTCAATTAACAACTAATTCTTTCCAAACTTAGTGAGACTCGATATGGTAACTAGATCGTGACGATGATGGCGACGACGACGGTGGCCGCGGCGGCGGCGGCCTTCTCTCGTGCGCGCAGCCCTAGGGCACGGCACGAAGCCCATCTAGCACGGTGATGACAATGGTGCCTCTCTTTTGGGCTCCTTGTTGGCCTATCTGTACTGCCACGTGGGTTGGGACCATGACAAGTGGTATTCCTAGTAATTTTGGATTAGCTTGCACAAAAGTTGACTTGGTAGACAACTTGTAAGATGTTTTTTCAAGGTTGGCTATAGGATTAAATTTTCTTTATGAGTCTTGCTCTTGAGTCATGAATTTGTAATCCTATCCAAGTTGGTGTGATTGCTGCAGCTACTATTTCCTCCATATTGTAGATTACGACTGCTATCCACCACAGATATGTAATCGATTTAGTTGTCCAAAAATATATGTAATCGATATTACCATTACGACTCCATATTTAGTAGGATTTAGTTGTCCAAAAATATATGGCAATTGCTATCCACCACAGATATGTAATCGATATGCGTATCCATCACACTGAAATCGATCAGTGTATATATTGTCAGTATATAGTGGAGATCAAACATCACGCAGTTTATACTTTATACTAAGGAATTGAAGCAGGATCTGATCATGGCATTACCTTAGTGTGTTAATTTCTCTTCTGAATTTTAGTTCTTGTCATTCGGTAGTGGAAGGTTTAGAGTGAGGTGGGGTATACAAATATACTGTACAATAGATTGATCAATGACTTAGACATAATCAAACACTACTTTTGATTGAAGAAAATAGTGCGTACTATACAAATTGGTGATTGCTGCTGCTGTTTTCCTCCACTGAAGATTAAGACCGTTGCTGATTTGATGTGACTCTTTCAGCAGGTATACAAATATAGGCGGTGCATGGGAAATGTGGATCCCTGCTTCATCCGTTCCACTGTCATCTCCGTCCACGACTTATCTGCACAGCCAGTGTCGAGGAGTTTAGGAATACCACAACTAGAGATTCTATTTGCCTTGTTTTTTGCTTAGTTCAGAACTATTATTTAAGTTCACTGTGGTTGCATGTATACTTCCTACTTATATATATGTAAACTGATCCCTAATCTTACCCCCCTAAATTGATCACTGCGAATACTGTATATTAACCCTTTTAATTGTAAACTGGTGCAAAAGGCTGAAGTGATGTCTGATGTAAGGTCGAATCTATGTATTCAGATTAATATATTATTATCTTTGATTTCGTCCTTTATGAAATGGAATTTGGCTAATTACCTAAATACTTATAAATTGAGCCAAATGATCAAGCCGTCAAGTCAGGATAGGGTGCCTAATGTTGTAGTATACCACAAGAATGGCCTTTGCAACAAGGTTCTAGGTACATTTTATACAATCAGTCGTGTGAAAATAAGGTTCATATCAAGTATCAACTACAAAACCTACTAATAAAATGGGCAAAATTTGTCATGTAGAAAAGGCAAAACAACTTGATTTGGTAACAGGGGTTGCCGCTGATTGTACTCCTGTGGAAATGATTAATGAAAGCTCTGCATAACTGCATTGCTAAAAAAAAAAGATAGCTGACGCCGGTGGTCGCATCGGAATCGGCAGGGCCGATTGACGGACAGCCCTTTACTGCTTTTCTGACCATCGACGTAGTTGTAGTCGTGTTCGGTTCGGAGCCTGGAAGAGAAGAATTCGCAGCGGTGGGCCGGGGGGTGGTGCCAAAATATATAGCACGGGCGTGGGTGCCCGGCCGGATATCCGCGATATCATATTCCAAACTTCCAGACATCTCCGTAGCCCCCAAATCTAAGTAAGTGCTGTCTTCGTCCCCGGAGGGTGCGCCTCCTCTTTGGTAGAGGCCGGCCGGACGCTATGAACGCTGGCTACCGACCCCTACTGGTGAGGCATCAGGAAAAAGGCTATCGCGTCTGCGACATCGGCATCTACAATGAGCAAAAGCTGCAGGTCGAACCCCTGTCACTCTCCCCTGCATTAACGTGGGTCGACTACCGGCCCCTCGCCGTCTTCCCCGGCGGCACTGACATCATGGGCGTCGTCACCCCACCAGCCGAATCCGATGGCATGGCCAGCGCCTGCAACAGTACTGGCCCGCCGCCCATCATGCTTCCCGTGGGAGACGACACGATCATCAGGATGGATACGGTCATATACAGCGACTCATCCTCTCGCTTCGAGATGCTCCGGCGGTTCTTCCCCGACGCTGCCTACGGCGGCTGGTTCACCGTGCCGCTCCCGAGGCCGCCGCTCAGGATGCTAGCCCTCCCGTCCCAGAGCGTGTCCATCTCGAGCTACTTCGTGATGGGCACGCGCGTGTGGATCTCCGTCACCGGCGAGGGCACCTTCTCGCTGGACTCCCGGTTGGGCGCCTGGCGGATGGAGTTCCCCGAGGAGCTGCATCGGCTGGAGGGCCGCGCGTTCTTCGTGCCGGAGCTCGGCGCTGTCGTCGGCCTCACCGGCGGCGACAGGCTCCTGTGCTCGTACAAGTTCGAGCACGCAAAGGATGGGTCCCAGACGCTAACGTGGCACAACACATGGAGGGAGGCGGTCCCCTGGGAGTGCTTTGACCGTGGCTACGCTCCCAGGAGCGACATGGCCGGCCTGGCGTATCTTGGCGACGGCAGATTCTGCATCTGTAGACCCGTTAGAGAAATAGGCGCTCGCAGTGGGCTCCTATCCAATATGTACTCCTTTTTGGTGCTGGAGCTGAGGCGACGCTTACCGGACGGCAACGAGCTTGAGCTAGCCAAACGCGGTCAAGTGCACTACCAAGGTCTGTTCGATGAGGGATATACTCGAGACCTCTACTTCATCCAGTAGTCGTCTGTCTAGGAATGGAAACGTTTTCTGTTAGTTTCTAAAGAAATGTTTTTGCAACATGATCAATCAAATGCGGCTCAATCGTTGCATTAAGATTTGCATGAGGTCGTTGAGAGAGAGAGACCTACACGTTGGTCCTGTTTGGATCCCTCTAGCCCAAACTAGTTCTAGACTTTGAGCTGTTTGAATCACAGGGCCAGTTTGACAATAAATGCACTTTTCTAATCATTTGTCTTATTTAAATCATCTTTTTATCCGGATTTAGTGTGGCAACCTCTTGTGTGGCTCCTGTGAATTATGTTTATGTTGGAACCGAATTGTTACTGCATGAGAGGCGTCAGTAGCTTAGTAGGCCTTGCATCTTCTCTGATCAATCACTGGTTCCCTACCTGTATCGGATGGGAATGGGGACTGGAGTCTGAAGGACGATAAAGAACTCGCGGGCCTATTTCTGCTACTGCTCTAGAAGCCCATCAAGGCCCACCTGGATTGGCCGCTGCGATCCTATCAACCATCCGATAAATAGATACCATAGGTGAGGATTTGAAACATTTATAAAAAAAGGTTAAGATTTAAAACATTAGTTATATAAAGTTTCAAAAAAAAACATTGATTATATAATCTATCTCATTATATAATTTCATAAATTTTGTGCCCCAAGTTCCAACCTGACAATTGCCTGTGCTACAAAAGCATGTTATTATAGGCCAAATTTTGCAAGGCAAGCTCATTTATATGCATTGACTAATCGAGAGGTGTCTACAACTCAAACAAATGGTTTTTTATACAGTTCATGTGCTAGGCTAGTCACTCTGATCTTCAATTTGTCCTAAAATGGTAACTCGGTGGATTTATTTATCAACCATCAAATTATGGTATTTTATAGTATGCTTATGTGTATGTTATAATTTATTCATTAGTAAAATTTATTGTGATAGAACTTTGTGTGTAGATGAAACTATTTGAAGTTGAAAGTTTTTATCACATATATATGGGGATAACTAGACACTCCAACCATAAAACCTAAACACAAATAGAAAAATACTTGGGCTTAGTATTCGTACCCAAGCTATTACTTTAGATTTAGGCGGTTGATTCTGCTCGAATATTTGTGTGCTTGTAAGGAGCCTGGAATGGGGAATCTCCTGCAGGTCGGAGCTGTGGCAATCACTGCTAATAGGGGCTTTAGCCTACCCATTTCTAGTTGGATGTTTGGTTTGATGACAGGTTGTAGTTTCCAGTACTTTCTTGTGTCCATTCTTGGAATGCTTCATTTTGGAGGATTTGAAAATGATCATTCAGGCTTTAGAGTTCAGGTGTCTGCTATTTTTGTTTATGATCAGATGTGTTTAAAACGCGCAGACGATTGTTCCTTTAAAAAAAAAAAACACCCACACCCAAAACGGTCACCTCGAAACCAATCTGGATCCGCATCCATCTTCAGGTGAGTCGTCCTCCCCGGGCGGGTGGCTGGCGGCGGCGGCGGCGGAATCTGGGGGCGCGATGAGGCGACCGGCGGCCGGCGGCGATGCGGTGACGCGGTGGCGGCGGGGCGTTTGCTACCACGACTGGGTCGGCTCAGCGTCGGCGTCGAGCGCGCAGACGACCTCGGAGGCATGCCGCCGCTCACAGGCCTCCGCGAACCTCTTTGTCGCCGCTTTCCTTCGCCAAGCTTCGGTGCTAACCATTCTTTATCACTTCTATGATGCAGGCAAGTCATACCCTCCCTTTTCCTCTCTCTCTTTTGTTTCTCTGTCCTCTAATCTTGAACTCTGAAGGGTTGCTGCGTTTTCCAATCTTTGCAAGAAGAGACAGGGGGTGGGGGGATTCTCTGCATTTGCATTCCTGACAATTGCATCGCATTTGGGGGGGCTCGTTTCTTTGCGGGTTTGCAATTTTTGCAAGGAGGAGGGGGCTTGGGGACTCGTAGTTTCCACAATCCGCCTTTTCATTTGCAAGTTTGTATTTTGTATGTAGGTTCTTCAAAGCCAAGGAACCCCACCAAGGACTACAACATGCAGCAGGAGAAGGAACAGTGGAAGTTCGCCGAAGAAAATCTGGAGCCCAAGGCTGCAGTAAAGATGCTATCGGTCAGCAGACCGCGGGAGGTCGTCGACATGAAGGAATACTGCATAAACATACCTGCGCTTGACACCTTCCCAGTTCCGGGATCGATACCACAGAGCGTGGGCGATGGGTCAACAAAAATTGACAAGATATCTCGTATGGCTGAGCCGGCACAGGACCTCAGCCGGGCCGCGTTGGTATTCGTTGATAAGCTGTTCAAATCAGGACACTGCTTGCGCAGAATCAAGGACAATACCCTCAAGGTCGACACTACTGATGTCACCATCCTGCTGTCGACTGAAGGCTACGATGAGGATCTAATTGCTACAACAAGCGTCGAAGATCTTGACAATACTATATCCTGCATTGGCGAGAAGCTTAAAGAATATATTTTTGCTCAGAACGGCCGCAACACAGATGCTGCTGCAGAAATTGATGCTTTCTTCTCCCTGATGGCGGAACCCGGATGCAACAAAATGTGGTACGCAATCCTGAACAATACTGCGCTGGTTCCGTTGGAGAATCTGCGCGAATACTATGTCCGGACATTTGAGCAGCTGTTTGTAGTCAAAGGGAACAACCATCTTTATTTTGACAAGATCTTGGGGGAGATTGATTTCCCTTTCAAGTGGCATGATAAAGTGTCCCGCAACCTCAACGGGTCAGTGTTCTTTTATCTTTCAACAAGTTTCAGTTGGATCGAGCTGCGTGTGCTCTTCTGTGTCTAATCCCTTCCTTTCTTTCTTGTTCAGGATACTATTCATCTTATATGGCGGCGCGGTCTATGACGCCACAGCGGCCACCATGAGGGAGCAGGCAGATCAGATCACAAGGTTGTACCGCAACTCCAGCGTACACGTCCTAGACAAGACGGGGCTTTTCATCGGCAGGAGCGACGTCTGCTTGATCCACTACTCCATTGCACCACTCTTATATTCATCCCTTGCAAAGGCCTTGCAGAGGAAAGGCTGGTTAGCGTCATCAAACGTACACACATTACTCGTGTATACGTTTCGTCGCCGCTAGGCCCGCTCTTGTTACTGCCGTAGTACTGCTAGTACTACCATGTATACTAGTAGAAAACATGCACCCGCGCAAACAGTATGGGTTGTGTCGTGCATTAGGACCATACGAGAAGTTAATTAATAGCAGTATATATATATGATTGGATTGCAGTTGCGTTCTCCATTTCTTGATTTGAGATATACTGGATTTTGAATCTTGGATCACGTCTGTTGCGTGTATCCTTTTCTGTGTCCGTTTCCTATTGTTCGCTGTTTCGGATTTTCTTCTGAATTAATCTTTCTGCTTCCTTTTCTTTGGGTGTGCTTTGCTTGACAAGCCAACAGACTTGGTCTTCCTCCATTTTTTTTTTCTCTTGTATGTTACCCCTGTTCGTGACTCCTTGTGTTTCCCTCCTCTAGGCTGATGCTTAGATGAAAACGGCAGTTGTGAACTATGCATGTAGCCACTTTGTTACTGATGAGACTTTGGACAGCAAAGAAAAAGGAAGCATGACTGACATATATTTGTATATCTGTTCTCTGGACATTGTTTTGTGACTTTGGAAGGCAGGGAACTCTTTTTATGGTAACTTTTACCTTTTAGTGCCTACCATATATTTGTATATCCGTTCTTTACAGGTGACCAGTATAAAACTTGCCTGGCTGGATGTTTCGGTGCTTATTAACCTCCGCCCCAGATGCACTTGCTTTGCTTTCCACTTTACCTTACAAGGCTTTCGGCCTTTCTGATGATTAAAAAGGGCATGTTTTTAGCAAAATCATGTAAAAAATGACCTTTCTGATGATTAAAAAAGGACCTGTTTCGTCAGAGTTAGTAGTTTTACTACAAATTTACTTTTTTGACAATGCAGACCTGTACCTGATTCATGGGAATAAAAACATACCAATCTAGTGTCTCTTGCCACCTTTATTACACGGTAGACCCTGAATCACATCCCTTTCTTCAGAGCTCTGATGCTGAATTGTTGTTCACACCAAAGAATTCAGTGAAATAAATTGGAAGTGCTCTTTTTTTTTTATGATTTCAGACAGTTTAGTGATGGTCGTATGTTCAGTAACAATTTTTATTTTCATCCATTGCATTCCATGATATTTCCATTTTTTGATTGTCTGTCTGTCTTTCAGGTGGAACAGCTGCATAAAATTTTTAAGCTTTGTGGTTTTTCGACGGAAGAATATTGGAAAAAAAAATCAAAATTGCTTCATGCAACTATATTTAAGCCTCAACATCCATACAAAAGGCAAATAGCGGAAACATTCAAAGATTTTCCTCAATCAGCACTTCGACTGATGGAGACACTACTTGCAATTGATCCTGCTGATCGGTTAACAACAACTTAAACATGATGTAAGTTATCTGAGTCGTTATCATTCTGTTTTTATTTTCTTTACCAACGAAAACACCCTTACCTGATGTCATTAACAACAGCATACTAGTTCACCAGGAATATTGGCACCCCAAGGTTGGTGGTAATAACCACTTTGGTTTCTCAATTCGATTTTCAGAAGGGATTACATAGAAACCAGGTCAATGCTGCATGTTAGTCCTTAAAAAACAATCGTTCTTTTTTCCAGATTTTCATAGGGCTATTGATAGTTCAATTTGTACTGGTCATAGAAGTATATGACTTGTTAACCACTTTTGTTTCTCAAATCTAATTTTGGAACAGATTATAGATGAGCTATAGTTAACAGGTCACTACTCTGTGTTAGTCCTTGAAAAAAAGGTTCATTGTTTCAATATTTGTAGAGGGCAACAATAGTTCAGTTTTCACAGGACATTGAAGTAAGCCATACCAACTTAAATTGTTACTTGAAAAAAAGGTTCATTGTTTCAATATTTGTAAAGGGCAACAATATTTCAATTTTCACATGACATGGAAGTAAGCCATAACAACTTAAAATTGTTACCTACCCCCTCCGTTCCAAATTATAAGTCGCTTCAACTTTTTGGTACATCCATTTTGCTATGTACATAAACATATGTTATATATATCTAGACACATAGCAAAATGAACGTACCAAAAAAGTCAAAGCGACATAATTTGGAATGGAGGGAGTATGTATTGATCAAGATATTTCTATTTAGTTAAACCACCTTGATCCTTAAAATTTAGTTCAGACTTATGAAGGCCCCTTGGTACCTGGGTGCAAATGTCATTCCATTTAAATACAATGTTATTAATTCATATACCAACATTGTTACTGTGAACAACTCATTTCAAAAGCAAGACCCTTATTTTCACTGTACACATGCAGTTCTTTGCAACAGAGCCTTATGTGTGTGAACCATCACGGTTTGTTGCCCTAACACTAACAAATTTCTATCTATGTTTTGCATTTGTTGTTCTGGATGCTTTATATTGTCATCTGTGCAAAACAATATGTATTAATGTGAAATCTGTAGTTGATACTTTGCCTGATTCCGCATCTTCCATGGGCTACAAAACTTGGGGCAACAGTGCTCATGCTGATGACCGGAAGACAAAACATGATAAAAATGTGTTCAGCTTACAGAAAATTTATTTCTTGTCTCAAAAGTAATTTTGGACCACTGCTCGGACATGTACTGATCTAGGAGTATACTAAAGTGGGAGTCTTGGCTGTCCTGCCCAGATTCCAGGATTTCTGGGAACAATTTGTCCCCTTCTTTTCTGTTGTATATTGTCCTTGTTAGATGCAATTATCTTGCTACAAGTCTACACTTTATCTTAACATTCTGGTTGTTCTTTGGCTGACTGGCTTATTTATTTGATGGGCAACAGCTAATGGAGATGGAACAAGGTAAGACAAGGACACGGGATCGGCCTAGGGCTGTTCCAGCTCCAGAGGCAAACGCCGAGCTGCAAGCAAATATTGATATCCGATTTGAACCACCCTCTCTAATTCCTCCGCACTCGGAAAAGCAACAAGAAAAGAGTTCTCCCCATGGGGTATGGCCTCCCACTGCCACTCTGCCCTGGTGATTCTAGCCAGTTCCGTTTGGAGTACCTTAGCTGTGAGCCGTCCTCCTGTTACTTTAACCAAACCAGTTCGTGTTGGGTTTGGAGTATTCAACGTGGTTTCAATGTCTGTGACCCGGATGAAGCTAAAATCCTTATTTCCTCAACCAAAGAAAGTGGCATTTGGTTTATGCATCTTTAGGATTGGGCACTTTGCAGACAAATGTGCGTTCTTGTTGTTGCAAATGATGCAGTCCAGATCAGCTTTGCATTCCTCATTCAAGTGACCCCCAGTCTTGCATCTGAAGCAGAATGGCCTTTTTTTTTCTTGGCAGCCCTTGCTCAGTTTGTTGCGATTGTGTTCTTTTGGCAGCTCCTTGCTCGCTCGATTCGGCAATGTCGCGATCCCCAGAATTAATTGGCTTGTACTTCTGCTGGTGTCCTGCCCCATTATCTCCACCTCGACCAGCCCCCCTGCCACTGGTACAGAAGTGAACTTTGTTTCCGGTTCCAAACCCCCTCTATTTTCGGTTGTGTAACTATGAGTAAAATTTTGGAAATAAAGGGTTGGGAACCGGTAATAAAGGTGGACCTTTATTCCCGGTTGGTATTACCAATCGGAAATAAAGGTCGCGCCCTTTTATTCAATTTAAATTTATTCTCATTTCTGTATTCATTTTTTTAAAAAATATGATTTCTAATACACGTTTTGCGCCATAAATAATAGATCGTATAATATTTTGTTTCGAGCAATATATGGAAGTGAAACAACCAAAGGTTTATACCAAAGCACAATATATATATATATACAAAGTGAATTGGAGTATCAACATGTCTATATAAACTTTGAAATTTTAATTAAAAAAAGTGTGTTATCATGACTCTCCTTGTCCTGAGATCTATTTTTCCTTGGGGATTGAAGTAGAATTCGCCGTTGGGATCCCAGACTTGCTCATTAAGGAATCCGGCTATGGTCTCTTGCATTGCTTTGAGATGGTGCATTTCTAAGGTTTTTTCCTGCAAATTTATAGTCTACAATTTGTGATAAAGAAAAAGTATTAGTATATATATAAAGAAAAATAATAAAATAAGAAAATAATATTGGTATATATATACACACACATTTTCTCTCTCTTGTCTCTCTGTCTAGAAGACTTCTTCTTGAGCTCAACCTGATGAACTCGCAAACATAGTATCCACATAGATTTGTTCCAAATGGTTGCCGTTCGCACCACTTTACGAAAAAAGATTTATCATCAGATCCGTTGATAGGAAGAAACATAGATAAATGGAAACAATATTTGAATGTTCGACCATAGTGAATGATTACCTTATATGAGACTAGATCGAATGGTGCTTGACGATCTTTTATTCCATGTTTCTGAATGACTTCTTCCCAAACACTACCCAATAAAATAAACAATATTTGAAGCGTTAATTTGACATGCATAGATACTATAGTTGTGCCAGAAACACTGCAATTACCTCTGAATAATATCTATTATATATTGGTACTCTTTGTTTTTTCTCATTGAGTCAAAGATGACAATCCGAGCATCCTTCAGATTGATGTCGAACAATATCCAGTGATCGCTGCATGTGTACACATAACGGTCATTAAGTAACTTTTGGTATAGTAAACATAGATATATTATATAATATATGATGAAAAATTAAAGAACACCTAAAGTTATAGAGGAAGAGTATAAAATCCTTTTTGCGTTGTTTCTCGAAGGACTTCCTGATGTTGTCGGTCGCCTCTGCTTGCCATTTTGGTTGGGGCACATTGGGGTCTTTATATATGATATGTGGATCAATGAAACCAATATTAGTACACCCTCTTCTTCTCATCAGTCCCATCTTATACACACAATAGCAGCTGTTGACATCTCTTAACATCACTTAAGTTAGGTTGTTACAGTCCTAACATGACACTAAGAAATGTAGGTAAAAATAAATGCTAGCCTTTTATAGATGAAATATATTTATATTTATATCAAGGGAAAAAACTAAGGACTTAAACATTAAGATAAACTTGTAAAACATGACTACTTATGAGTGATGGGTTACACGATCACATACTTGGCCAGAGGGTAAACCATGATAGATAGATAATATAAATTATAAGAACTCAGAGAATTAATCAAACAGCGATTAGAAATAGACTACTCAGCTTAAGGTAGGTTGACGTCTGATTAGTTCAAGAGTTATAAACTCCTGGGTAGTTTTAATTACTAAGTCATTCATCTATTCTAATGCTACACCATCATATATAGTATAAAAGACTCTTTATCTATGTATAAGGAACATTGCTATAAAAAGTCAAGACATAGCAGAACTTCCTATGCAACTGCGGTTCTACCTGTCCTACCAGCGGGGAATGGACTACAAAAGACTCAACGGAACTGTCACTTCCGCGATCTACCACATGACCCGGCCAATAAGGTGCATTTGCAGGTAAACGACATCTAAGCACCATGCTTACATAAAATCTACCACCTAACCCTCCCGCGAAGAGAG